>JAPDNY010000239.1:0-66749 GCA_029375565.1 Gekko gecko | reverse complement strand
AGCTGCGGTGGCTCAAGTGGTGAAGACGCTGAACTGCAGGCTGTGGAAGGTCAGTAGTTCAGCAGTTCGAGACCTGGGTGCTGCATGACGGAGTGAGCTCCCGTCTCTGGTTCCAGCTCCTGCCAACCTAGCAGTTCGAAAAGCAACCCAAGGGAGTCTCAGAGCGGCTTTCAACCTTCCCCTCCCTACAACAGACACCCTGTGAGGTAGGTGGGGCTGAGAAACTTGACAGAAACTGCTTTGACAGAAACAAGGACAGCTGTGCCAGAACTATGGCTTGCCCAAGGTCATCCAGCAGGTGCAGGTGGAGGAGTGGGGAATCAAACCCGGTTCTCCCAGATTAGAGTCCGCGCACTTCACCACTACACCAAACCAGGGGACCCCTGCCCCCAACAGGGGATTGGTTGGGGACCCCTTGGACTGTGACAAAGAGCCCCTCCCCCCACACTTGGCTCACTCCAAGAGTCAGATTTCCTACCAAGGGAGTATTAAAACCAAACTTGACTGCCCGCTTTGCAAAGCGAAGAGGCCTGAGGCCAGTGGGGATGGTCGCGGAGAGGTGGCGGGGAGGGGTGGAGCCAGAAACTTGGTCAAAAGCCCCCTTGTCAAGACCGTGGCTGCAAAGCTCGAAAGCGATGCGTGGGCCTTGCAAGCACTAATCTGTCTTTCTCCTGAAATTAAAGCCTACTGAGATGTTAATAAGGAACACTCAGCGACAGAGATTTAAAGATTAGCTCGACACGTATAATGACGACTCGGGCCAGCGTCCAGCGGCGTGGCAGGGACCGACGGGGTTTCCGTGTCCTCGGCTTCCTACGGAAAACAGCAGCCCCTTTCGCTATGCCCGGCCCTCTCGCCGGTGAAAGCGCTATCAAATTATATCTTTCTGTTCCAGACACCCGGGCTCTGATATTTTACGGATCAGACGGTTTTTATGAAATGAATAAAGGGTTCACAGTATCGTTGACAGCTAAGGGGCTGGGATTTTCTGCAGGAAGGCACGGCCACGACGCATGTCAGCCACCGGTGAGTGACAGCCAGTCATTGTCTTGCTGTGTTCAAGAGCTATGCTGCTTTTGTCTGCAAAGGGCTGGGGGGGGGAGGCAATCTGCAAACTCTCAGACTTCTGAGTTTGTCACCAGTCTGGGGCGAGGGCTCATTAGTAACTTTGAGGCGATTTCTTACGGTTTATTAGATATAAGAACACAAGAAGAGCCCTGCTGGCTCAGAGTAGTGGTTCTTCTAGTCCAGCCTCCTGTCTCATACAATGGCCAACCAGATCCTCTGGAGGGCCAACAATAGGGCATGGAGGCCGAGGCCTTCATAAAGACATAAGAAGAGCCCTGCTGGATCAGACCAGGGGTCCATCTAGTCCAGCATCCTGTCTCACACAGTGGCCAACCAGATCCTCTGGAGGGCCAACAACAGGGCATGGAGGCCAAGGCCTTCAGAAGAACTTCAGAAGAGCCCTGCTGGATCAGACCGCGGGTCCATCTAGTCCAGCATCCCGTCTCACACAGTGGCCAGGCAGTTCCTCTGGAGGGCCAACAACATGGCATAGAAGCTGAGGCCTTCATAAGAACATAAGAAGAGCCTTGTTGGATCAGATCAGTGGTCCATATATCCATCCTGCATTCTCACCAAATGTCCCAAAGATACTTTGTGTCTGTGCCTGTTGGGGTTGGGGATCAAAATTCTTTGTGAGCATACACCAGGGTCAGTATTGTCTACTCAGACCAGCTGCAGCTCTCCAGGGTCTCAGGTTGAGGTCTTTCACATCATGTGCTACCTGGTCCCTTTTAACTGGAGATGGTGGGGATTGAACCTGGGACCTTCTGCCTGCCACTGAGCCACAGCCCCTCTTTGCAACTCTCCAGAATCTCAAGTGGAGGTCTTTCCCATCACCTCCTGCCTGGTCCTTTTTAACTGGAGAGGCCGGGGATTGAACCGGGGACCTTCTGCCTGCCAAGCAGAGGCTCTACCACTGAGCCACAGCCCCTCTTTGCGGCTCTCCAGAGTCTCAGGTGGAGGTCTTTCCCATCGCCTCCTGCCTGGTCCTGCCTGGTCTACAATCACAGCCCCTTCCAAAGAGAGAACCATGAATGAATACACATGAGGCTGTCACATACTGAATCAGACCCTTGGTCCACCAGGGCCGGTATTGTCTACTCTGACTTGCAGCCACTCTCCAGGGTCTGAGGCCTGGAGGCTGAGGTCCTTCGCATCATCTATGACCTGGTCCTTTTATCTGGAGATGCTGGGGATTGAACCTGGGACCTTCTGCATGCCAAGCAGAGGCTCTAACACTGAGCCACAGCCCCTCTTCACAGCTCCCCAGGGTCTCAGGCAGAGAGGTCTCTCCCATCACCTCCTGCCTGGTCCCTTTTCAACTGGAGATGTCAGGGACTGAACCTGGGACCTCCTGTGTGCCAAAAAGATGCTGTGTCACTGAGCCACGGCCCCTCCCCAAGCAGCTGCTTATACTGAATTGGACCCTTGGTGCATCAAGGGTCAGTGTTTTCTCCAGGGTCTCAGGCTGAGGTCTTTCACATCACAACCTGATTTTTAAAAAAACAAAAACAAATCTGGAGTTGTCTGCTTCCATGCACAACTTTTGTGGCTTTCCCTTTTAGGCTAAAGCTGCCCCCCCCCGAAAAAGACTCCCAAAGACTTCCAAACTCCTTTCCCTTCCTCTCCCCACAACAGACACCCTATGAGGTAGGTGGGGTGGAGAGACCTCTCTTGAGGACTGCCCTTGTGAGACCAGCTCTGACAGAACTATGGCTTGCCCCAGGTCATCCAGCAGCTGCAAGTGGAGGAGTGGGGAATCAAACCCGGTCTTCCCAGATTAGAGTCCACACACTTAACCACTACACCAAACAATGCCATAGAGTCCACCCTCCCAAGCAGCCATTTTCTCCAGGGGAATGGATCTCCGTAGTCTGGAGATGAGCTGTAATTCCAGGGGATCCCCAGGTCCCACCTGGAGGCTGGCATCCCTTTGAAATGGAAACTTTTCACGTATTTTTGCCAACTCCAGACTGGGAAACATGTGGGTGGGGATCTCAGGGTGGGACCTGGGGAGGGGGGCCCCCCCTCAGCAGGTACCAGAGTGATTTGGTTGCCAACCTCCAGGTGGGGGCTGGAGGTCTCCTGGGATTACAACTGATTTCCAGACGATGGAGATCGTTCACCAGGAGGAAATGGCCACTTTGGGAGGTGGGCTGTATGAAATTACACCCCACTGAAGCTGTTCCCCTCCCCAAACCCCACCCCCCCTCAGATTCCACCCCCAAAATCTCCAGGTATTTCCCAGCACGGAACATAAGAACATAAAAACATCAGAGAAGCCAATGCTGAATCAGGCCAATGGCCCATCTAGTCCAACACTCTGTCACACAGCGGCCAAAATATACTAGGGGCCATCAGGAGGTCCAGCAGTGGGGCCAGGACACTACAAGCCCTCCCACTGCTGCCCCTCCAGCACCAAGAATAGAGTGCATCACCTGCCCCAGACGGAGATTTCTTCTATACCTTGTGGCTAATAGCCACTGATGGACTTCTGCTCCAGATGTTTATCTAATTCCCAATTGAAGCCGTCTATGCTTGTAGCTGCCACCACCTCCTGTGGCAGTGAGTTCCATGTGTTAATCACTCTTTGGGTGAAGAAGTATTTCCTTTTATCTGTTCTAACCCGACTGCTCAGCAATTTCATGGAGTGCCCACAAGGAGTTCTTGTCTTGTGAGAAAGGGAGAAAAGTACTTCTTTCTCCACACTCCAGAGCACCCGTTTCCTCCAGGGGAACTGATCTCTGTCGTCCGGAGATGAGCTGTAATCAATGTTCCCTCTAAGCCGCGGAGTCTTGTGAGCCAAAATTCCACTTTTGTGAGCTACTGGCCTTAAAGTTATGGGCAAGAGATTTGACTGCTGCATAAATTAGTTTGCTCTGGAGCCATCCCTTCCTGAGCTAAGACAAAATGTGTGAGCTGGAGGCTAAGAAACTAGTGAGCTAGCTCACCCTAACTCAGCTTAGAGGGAACACTGGCTGTAGTACCCGGAGATCTCCAGGCCTCGCCTGGAGGTTGGCAACTCCAACAGGTGGGGTGATGCATCGAGAACCTGAAACAAGTACGTACGGCTCTTGTGCTCCTTGAAGGAGCCATTCGGCCGGATGCGAGAGAGGAGGCAACCGTCGCCGCTCTGCCAAAACCGAGCAGATGGTGCCCGGTTTTTTTTCCTTCCCGGCCCCGAAGTTTTTAATAATCTCTTCTCTTGGCTGAACCTTGGAGAATCCCAGTGGAAGGGCAGCCATTTTCCAGATGGTAGGAAATAAACTCTGGAACACTCCGGCGTGGAGACATCATTAACCTACGCTGGCGAGAGGCCAGGCTCCGCAGACGCTCACGGAAGCCGCCCTGGGCCTGCCAGTCCGCCTCTCCCCCCTCCATCCAACGCCTCCCAGTCAAGATTTCCACTCAAGTCGTCCGTGGATGGTTTGCCAGGCTTGGCCATTAATTTGATTACGGGAGGCCTTTTTTTTGCACAAGGAAGGCCTCTGCGTCTCCAGCTGGAAGCTTCAGCAGGGTTTCTGGGTTTTTTTAAAAATGAGCAATTTGGAGACGGCGTTTCCTTAATTTTCACCCCCGGGGTTGAACCTCGGCCACGGGTTGGGGCTCTTGTCGAGCGGAAACGAACGACGGTAGCTTTTCTTTTACGAGAAGAGCAAGCCGATAAAAATTTCCTAGGCCATTGCTAACATCCCCACCCCTTTCTCCAAGTCCTTGTTACTGTAATGCAGGGGGGTCAAACGTGTGGCCCCGGGGTGGATCAGGCCCACAGAGGGCTTTCATCGGGCCTGCAGCGGAACTGGGCATCTCCTGCTTCCAGTTCTCCTGCTGCTGCTGTATCATAGCTTTCCGCCAGACTCTCTTAATCGCTCAGCCATTTCATGTTTCAACCTGGGTCCTAGACTCAGAACTCTGAGCAGGAGATTTCTGTGGCGAACGTCAATAAATCAAAAGCAGGTTTGCAGCTTACAGGGCTCATGTTTTAAGCATGTTTAAGTTAAAAAAAACCCTCTGTGTTTGTGTCCTTTATAAAGTTTATATCTCCGCTCCCTGGCATTACCTTTTATGACACACATGTGGCCCGGCCCAACGAGGTCTCATTTATATCAGATCCAGCCCTCCTAACAAATGAGTTCGACACCCCTGCTGTAATGCATCAAGAACTAAAGAACAAACTAGGCAACAGTGAGAGGGCTAATACTGTTTGGTGTAGTGGTTAAGTGTGCGGACTCTAATCTGGGAGAACCGGGTTTGATTCCCCACTCCTCCACTCGCAGCTGCTGGATGACCTTGGGCAAGCTGTAGTTCTGATAAGAGCTGTTCTTGAAAAAGAGCCGTTTCTGTCAGAGCTCTCTCGGTCCCAGCTACCTCACAGGGGGTGTCTGTTGTGGGGAGGGGAAGGGAAGGAGATTGTAAGCCGTTCTGAGGCTCCTTTGGGTAGTGAAGGGCGGGGTATAAATCCAATCTCCTCCTCCTCCTCCTCTTCTTCTTCTTCCTGAATACTTAAGAAAAATATATTGGGGGAAGGTGGTTAAATTGGAGCAGCTCCCAGGCACTGCCAGCAGTGCTGGGCTCAAACTTAGGGGGAAAGAGGAAGGGGAGAGAAGGGGGATTGGCTTTTTGGGGGGGGAGAAAGAAGGGGGTTGGCTTGGGAGTGAGAGAGACAAAGAAGGAGGGATTGGCTTGGGGAGAGAAAGAAAGCAGGGAACGCAGGGAGAGGGGAGGAAGCAAAGATGGGGGATGCCCCCTCCCTGCAAGTTTCTTGCAGGTCCCCACTTGTGCCCTCCTATTGGAGAAGAAGAGATTGGATTTTGTTATGTACTAACAGGGACCGCGCACACGTTCAGGGTTACACGTGGTCATGCGAGCGACCAAAGCATCGCATCCCGAAACAATGGACGGAGAGGATCCTAGACCTAGCCAGTCTGCTGGTCCAGATCCAATAGAGGAACCTATGGTTGGAGTTACACTGTAAATAGACCTATCATGGGTGTGTGTCTGTGTTGGGTGTGGTTTGGCATTTAAGGCATTTAAGGGGGCCTCTGAGCCAGCATCCGATCTCTAGTTTTTCCTATCTTTGAATAAAGTATGAGTTGAAATTGCTAGGCTATGCCCCAGTCTCAGTACTTTTCAGATTTATACCCCGCCCTTCACTACCCAAAGGAGTTTCAGAGCGGCTTACAATCCCCTTCCCTTCCCCTCCCCACAACAGACACCCTCTGAGGTCGGTGGGGCTGAGAGAGCTCTGAGAGAACTTGTGAGTGACCCAAGGTCACACCAGCGGAGGAGGAGTGGAGGAGTGGGGAATGAAACCGGGTTCTTCCAGATTAGAGGAGGAGGAGGAGACATTAGATTTATACCCCACCCCTCACTACCCAAAGGTGTCTCAGAGCAGCTTACAATCCCTTCCCCTTCCCCTCCCCACAACAGGCACCCTGGGAGGTAGGTGGGGCTGAGAGAGTCTCTCAAGGACTGCTCTGGAGAGAACAGCGCTGAGAGAACTTGTGACTGACCCAAAGTCACACCAGCAGGTGCAAGTGGAGGCGTGGGGGAATCAAACCCGGTCCTCCCAGATCAGAGTCTGCACTCTTAACCACTGCACCAAACTGGCTGTGATCATTGCTAGGAAGTGAGAAGACTCCTCATCCTCCAACCCCAAAAGGGGACATTTTCATCAGTTGTTTGTTTGTTTCAAAAAAGAGCTCAGCAGAGGTCGGACGGACACGCATGCGCAAAAGAGGCCATGCCCTCCACCCTCAATGAGCGCAGGGAGAGAAGAGGACCAGGCAGTGGATGGGTCCCCTGACGGGCCGAACTACAGCCCCCATCATGCACCGCGGGGCGCCATTTTATTCCAGGCGAGAATGGCGAGGAGTGTGTGTGTTGAGTATCCCGGCATGCCCCGCGCGGCGCCCGTGCCCTCGTTGCCGGGCAACGGCTGGTCAACAAGATGGCGCGGCCCAGGGTCCCCTGAGAGGCCGGCGCGGGGAGCCCCTTTCTCTGGCCGACGCCGCCGCCATGCAGCAGCAGCAGCAGCCCGGCGGCCTCTCGCCGGCCAAGACGCTGACGTGGCGGGACCTGGGCGACGAGGCGGCCCGGCAGCGCTCGTGGATGACCGCCCCCTTCGTCACCTTCTCCTCCCTCCTCCTCAGCCGCCAGGAGGACGAGCTCCCCCGCGAGCCCGAGGAGGCGGAGCGGCCCGGCCCGGCCTCCGAG
Source organism: Gekko gecko (assembly GCA_029375565.1). Lineage (NCBI taxonomy): Eukaryota > Metazoa > Chordata > Lepidosauria > Squamata > Gekkonidae > Gekko > Gekko gecko. Next base: position 59,465 of record JAPDNY010000239.1, on the reverse strand, counting down.
GAGGAGGAGGAGGAGGAGGGCGAGGAGGAGTCCACCGAGTCCGAGCCGGAGCCCGAGCCCGAGCTGATGGAGGTGAGGCAGGCGCCGCTACAGGGAGGACTACGGCGGGGGGGCGAGGGGGGGCTGCGCCGCTCCGGGAATGACGGGAAGGCGCCGGGCTGTGGAGGGGGGAGGCCCCGCTACAGGGAGGATTACGGGTGTCGGGTGCGCTAGTCCCGTCATTACGGGAAGGAATGGGGGGGGTCCTGAAGAGCAGAGGCGCCGCTGTAAGGGAAATTACGGGAGAGTTGTTTTTGGGGAGCGGGCGCTAGTCCAGTCATTACGGGAAGGAAGGGGGATCCTGGAGAGCAGAGGCGCCGCTGCAAGGAAATTTACGGGAGCGTGTTGGGGTCGCTAGTCTGGTAGTTACGGGAAGGAATGGGGTTCCCGGAGAAGAGGCGCCGCTGCAAGGAAGGTTACGGGAGTGTTGTTTTTGGGGTGCGGGCGCTAGTCCAGTCATTACGGGAAGGAAGGGGGATCCTGGAGAGCAGAGGCGCCGCTGCAAGAAAATTTACGGGAGCGTGTTGGGGTCGCTAGTCTGGTAGTTACGGGAAGGAATGGGGTTCCCGGAGAAGAGGCGCCGCTGCAAGGAAGATTACGGGAGTGTTGTTTTTGGGGTGCGGGCGCTAGTCCAGTCGTTACGGGAAGGGGTTCCTGGAGAGCAGAGGCGCCGCTGCAAGGGAAATTACGGGAGCGTGTTGGGGTCGCTAGTCTGGTAGTTACGGGAAGGAATGGGGCTCCTGGAGAGCAGAGGCGCCTCTGCAAGGAAGATTACGGGAGTGTTGTTTTTGGGGTGCGGGCGCTAGTCCAGTCATTACGGGAAGGAAGGGGATCCTGGACAGCGGAGGCGCCGCTGCAAGGAAATTTACGGGAGCGTGTTGGGGTCGCTAGTCTGGTAGTTACGGGAAGGAATGGGGTTCCCGGAGAAGAGGCGCCGCTGCAAGGAAGATTACGGCAGTGTTGTTTTTGGGGTGCGGGAGTCATTGCGGGAAGGCATGGAGCTCTTGGAGAGCAGAGGCGCCGCTGCAAGGAAGATTACGGGAGTGTTGTTTTTGGAGTGCGGGAGCTAGTCCAGTCATTACGGGAAGGAAGGGGGCTCCTGGAGAGCTGAGGCGCCACTGCAAGGAAACTTACGGGAGTGTTTTGGGGTCGCTTGTCTAGTAATTACGGGAAGGAATGGGACTCCTGGAGAAGAGCTGCCGCTGCAAGGAAAAATCAGGGGAGCGATGTGCCTTGGCGTGTTTACTCGAATAATTACGGGAAGGAATGAGTCCCTTCGGGAGAGGTGTTGCAACAAGGAAAATTGCGGGAAGGTTGTGTTTTGGGCCGTGCTGGTATTATAATTATGGGAAGGAATGTGCTGATACATGGAGAATTACGGGAGGATAGTCTTGGAGGGTCATAGGTAAAGGTAAAGCTTTCCCTTGCTCGAAAGCCAGTCCAATCCGACTCTAGGGGTGTGGTGCTCATCTCCGTTTCCAAGCCGAGGAACCAGCGCTGTCCGAAGACATTTCTGTGGTCATGTGGCCGCCATGACTAGACGCCAAGGCGCATGGAACGCTGTTACCTTCCCACCAAAGCAGTACCTGTTTATCTACTTGCAGTTTCTTGCTTTCGAACTGGCTAGGTTGTCAGGAGGTGGAACTAGAGACGGGAGCTCACTCCGTCTTGCGGCACTCTCGGGCCTCAAACTGCTAAACAGGGCCTCCTTAGGAGAGGCACCTGTTGTGTACTGACCCGACCATGTGGGCGATCCGGCTTCAGCCAGTCCGCACGTAGTCATGCGAAGAGCAGTAGCTTTGCTCCACCAGAACAATAGACAGTCGGATCCTAGTTCCCCCTCCAATTGGGAGACTAGGATCCTAGCGTTAACCTAATCACCGTAAATAGACCTCTCACGAGTGTTGGGGTGGTTTGGTTTTGGGATATAAGCCGGCCTGCGAGCTGGCTTCTGTGTCTTCTCCTTCACCTGATAAAAGTATGAGAACTGAAATCACTAGTCACTCTCAGTACTTTTCAGCACCGCTTCCAGGGAGAAGTGTGGCAGACTGTACTTTTTGCAGTATAAGTAAAGTTACTTTCGCACTCTACCCTGGGGCATTGCCTTATGGTCCCAAGCCTCTCTGGGGTGACATGGTGACACAAGTTCTCTTCCTCTCTCTCTTTGCCCATATTTCTGCCAGATTATGGCCGCATGTGTTGTGGGCAAGGACACGAACTGCCTGATGCATGCACTGGGCATCTTAAGAACACCAGAAGAGCCCTGCTGGATCAGACCATTGAGGGTCCATCTAGTCCAGCATCCTGTCTGACACAGAGGCTAACCAGTTCCTCTGGAGGGCCAGCAACAGGGCAGAGAGGTCAAGGTCTTCATAAAAGCATCAGAAGAGCCCTGTTGGATCAGACCAGTGAGGGTCCATCCAGTCCAGCCTCCTGCCTCACACAGCGGCCAACCAGTTCCTCTGGAGGGCCAACAACAGGCCAGAAAGGCTGAGGCCTTTATAGGAACACCAGAAGAGCCCTGCTCGATCAGAGAGGGTCCATCTAGTCCAGCCTCCTGTCTCACACAATGGCCAACCAATTCCTCTGGAGAGCCAACAACAGGGCATAGAGGCTGAGGCCTTCCCCTGACATTGCCTCCTGGCTCTGGGAACAGAGGCTCAGTGCCACCATAGCTAGTAATCACTGATAAGCTTACCTTCTTTGAATCTATGGCTGTGGTCACACACACTAAACTCCAGAAGCCATCCCACGGTGGCCCCCCAAGCACCAAGAAGACAGAGCATCACTGCCCCAGACGTAAGAGCATAAGAGAAGCCATGTTGGATCAGGCCAGTGGCCCATCCGGTCCAATACTCTGTGTTATACAATGGCCAAAAAAACCAGGTGCCCTCAGGAGGTCCACCAGTGGGGCCAGAACTCCAGAAGCCCTCCCACTGTTGCCCTCCCCAACCACCAAGAATACAGAGCATCCCTTGCCCCAGACAGAGTGTTTCATCTATTCCTTGTGGCTAAGAGCCACTAATGGACCTCTGCTCCATATATTTCTCCAGTCCCCTCTTGAAGCTGTCTATATTTGTAGCCGCCACCATTTCCTGCGGCAATGAGTCCCACCTGTTAATGACTCTTTGGGTGAAGAAGGACTCCCTTTTCTCTGTTCTGAGCCTACTCCCATCCAGGTGCTAACCAGGGATGACCCCGCTTTGCTCATGAGATCTGATGAAACTGGGCAAGCCGGGGCCACCCAGTCCAGAGTCTGGGGTAAAGAGGAATATTCCTGTCCTGGTGCCTGAAAGAGTACCGTTGCCGGCTGAGTCGCAAGGGGGAGGGCATTCCACCCCTGAAAGAACCCCGTCTCTGGCACAGAAAGCAGGGCCTGCCAGGACGATCACAGCCAGTGTTCCCTCTAAGCTGGGGTCGTGTGAGCTAGCTCACAGTTTTTTAGCCTCCGGCTCACACATTTTTGTCTCGGCTCAGGAAGGAGGGTTCCAGAACCGTGTTCCCTCTAAGTTGAATTAGTGTGAGCCAGCTCACAGTTTTTTAGCCTCCAGCTCACACATTTTTTGTCTCGGCTCAGGAAGGAGGGCTCCAGAGCAGTGTTCCCTCTAAGCTGAGTTAGTGTGAGCTAGCTCACCGTTTCTTAGCCTCCGGCTCACACATTTTTGTCTCAGCTCTGGAAGGATGGCTCCAGAGCAAACGAATTTATACAGTAGCCAAATCGCTTGCTCACAGCTTTGATGCTGGGAGCCCTCACAAAGCAAAATTGTTGCTCGCAAGACTTCACAGCTTAGAGGGAACGTTGTCACAACCAGTGTTCCCTCTAAGCTGAGTTAGTGTGAGCTGGCCCACGGTTTTTTAGCCTCTGGGTCACATATTTTAGCTCGGAAGGAGGGCTCCAGAGCAAACTAATTTACACAATAGCCAAATCGCTCGCTCACAACTTTAACGCCAGTCGCTCACAAAGCAGAATTCTTGCTCACAAGACTCCACGGCTTAGAGGGAACGTTGTCACAACTGGTTGGCTGGGCAGTGCAGGAAGAGGCGGACAGCCGGTGCCGACCTTTCGCAATGGAGGTGATACCGTCCCCGTGCGCAGCCCCCAAGAATGGCCTGGCTGCCACGTTTTCGACCTCCGGAAGTTTCCGAAAAGTCGTGACCGACTGCTCGAATAAGAGAGGCCAGATTAATTGCGAAGGAGGCACTGCAGGGAGAGAAAGCCGCCCTTAATTAGTTTGAGAAAGGGAATTGCACGGATCGATTTATGGTCGGCGGAGGCGCTAGAAGCTGAATTGCCTGAGCAGGGGAGGGGGACACAGATTGAATTATTGGCGGGGAGGACCATATACCACACTATGGAGCAGAAGTCCATCAGTGGCTATTAGCCACAAGGTATAGATGGGAACTCTCAGTCTGGGGCAGGTGATGCACTCTGTTCTTGGTGCTGGAGGGGGCAGCAGTGGGAGGGCTTCTGGTGTCCTGGCCCCACTGCTGGTCCTCCTGATGGCACCTGGTATATTTTGGCCGCTGTGTGACAGAGTGTTGGACTAGATGGGCCATTGGCCTGATTCAACATTGGCTTCTCTTATGTTCTTATGTTCTTATGAAGCGTTTTGGAGGGGCGCTGCCGGGTGAATGACGGGATGCGAGCCGCTACAAGGCGGTGGGAGAAGGAGGTGGGTGAGTCCGAGTTACGGGAAAATGCCGGGGGTGTCCGCAAGGGAGAGAGATCTGCCAGTCCTGGTCCGCTGGAGGAAGGAGAGCAACAGCCATTAGGTTACGGAAATGAAATCAAGGGGCGTGAGAATGATAAGGAATCGGGTGGATATGGACGTGATTCAGTTTGGTGTCGTGGTTGGGAGCGCGGACTCTAATCTGGGCGAACCGGGTTCGACTCCCCCGCTCCTCCATGTGCAGCTGCTGGTGTGACTTTGGGTCAGTCACAAGTCCTTTCAGAGCTGTTCTCTCCAGGGCAGTCCTCGAGAGAGCTCTCTCGGCCCCGCCTCCCCCACAAGCAGTGTCCCCTCTAAGCTGAGTCGGCGTGAGCCGCCTCACAGTTTTTCAGCCTCCGGCTCGCGCACTTTCGTCTCCGCTCAGGAAGGAGGGCTCCAGAGCAAACTAATGTATGCAGCGGCCAAATCGCTCGCTCACAACTTTAATGCTGGTAGCTCGCGAAGTAGCATTTTTGCTCACAAAAGTCCATGGCTTAGAGGGAGCATTGCTCGCAGGGTGTCTGTCGCAGGGAGGGGACGTATAACATACTGAGTTCAGACGCATCGATAAGTGAAGCAGCTCATAGTTTATTTCGGCTCAGGAGAACAAGGCAAGGAAAGCAGGACCGAAGGCCTGCTTCTGTTCCCATAGTGAACCACACCCAAGCACACCCCCGTGATAGGATTACTTACAGTGCATTTGCCTTCAGTAGGTCCCTCTAGGATCTTGACCGCCCGATTGGCTGCGTTCTCGGATCCGTGTCCTCTGTCATCGTTGGGAGCTGAAGCTTGAGCCATTCACTTGGCTGTATGTGGTTAAGACGCTGAACTGCAGGCTGTGGAAGGTCCGTAGTTCAGCAGTTCGAGACCCGAGAGTGCCGCAAGACGGAGCGAGCTCCCGTCTCTAGTTCCAGCTCCTGCCAACCCAGCAGTTCGAAAGCAAGAAATTGCGAGTAGGTAAATAGGTACCACTTCGGTGGGAAGGTAGCAGCGTTCCGTGCGCCTTGGTGTTTAGTCATGCCGGCCACATGACCACGGAAACGTCTTCGGACAGCGCTGGCTCTTCGGCTTTGAAACGGAGATGAGCACCGCAACCCTAGAGTCGGATTCGACTGGCTTTCGAGCAAGGGAACCTTTACCTTTACTATGAGGACCAGACCGTGTGTGCCGTCTGTGTTAGAATACAACAGGAAGGGAAAGGAAATTGTAAGCCTCTCTGAGATTCTGTCAGGTAGAGAAGGGCGGGACGTAAATCCAATCTCTTCTTTTCCTTCATTGAGAAAAACCTGCCTTTGTGACAGATTAGCTGTCCTCCCAAGAGTGTAAAGTCGGAGTCCAGTGGCACCTTCTAAGACCAGCAGAGTTTAATTCTGGGTGTGCCCATGAATGCTTATACCCAGGATTAAACTGTGTTGGGCCAGCCACGTGAAGGCATGAGATGAACAGAGGGGGCCTCCCATTGCCGGCCTCTTGTGCTGAGACCCTGGACTTCACTGGCCTTCTCCCCAACCAGGGCCGACCCTGCTTAGCTTCTGATATGTGACGGGTCGTTACCGGCTAGATATCAGGAGAAACTTCCTAACCGTAAGAGTGGTTGAGCAGTGGAACAGTCTGCCTCGGGAGGGGATGGATGCTCCTTCGCTGGACATTTTCAAGCAGAGGCTGGATGACCATCTTTCGGGTCTGTTGTAGGTATGTAGGGCTATCTTTCGGCTATGCTCCAGAGTGCAGGGGGTTGGGCTAGATGGATCCTCCGTCACCAGCCGTTTTCAAGCGGAGGCTGGGCGACAGTCTTTTGGGTATGTTGTAGGGCTCTCTTTCGGCTGTGCTCCCGCAGAATGCAGGGGGTTGGACTAGATGATCTGCAAGGTCCCTTCCAACTCTAACATTCTATGATTCTATACCGGGCCGATCTACCCACTTTGATTATTTTTAGCACCACTAAGCCGTGCTCCTGTCTCTCGCCCCCAGGAGGAATTCGATGGCGTGCTGGACGAAGACACCGTTGCCGGAGCCCTGCACAACCTGGGGCGTTCAGCCCCCGGCACCGAACACGTCTTCCTCAATCTCTCGCTTACCGTGAGTAGACACGGCTTGTCCTTTGCAGTCCTCCTGCTGATCGGCGCCCCTTCCTGCTCGAAACCTCAGGACGGCCTCATTTGGAGAGATGGAATTCTTGGTGTCCCTTTCGCTAGAGCGACCGATCGTGTGACCTTTGCGTTTGCATCCCAGCTGTGATATTACCCCAGTAAAGCGTGCTCTGCGTCTATGGGGAGGGGCCACGGCTCAGCGGTAGAGCAGCTGCTTGGCGTGCAGAAGGTCCCAGGTTCAATCCCCCGGCATCTCCAGTTAATGGGTGATGTGAAAGACCTCCACCTGAGTTCCTGGAGAGCTACTACCAGTTTGAGTAGACGACACTGACATTGGTGGGTCAAGAGGCAGCTTCATGTGAGAGTTTCATTCAGGGGAGGGGCCGTGGCTCAGTGGTAGAGCCTCTGCTTGGCATGCAAAAGGTCCCAGGTTCAATCCCCGGCATCTCCAGTTAAAAAGGACCAATCAGGAGGTGATGGGAAAGACCTCCACCTGGGACCCTGGAGGGGTGTAAAGAGGGCCTGTGGCTCAGTAGCAGAGCCTCTGCTCAGCATGCCGAAGGTCCCAGGTTCAATCCCCATCATCTCCAGTTGAAAAGGACCGGGCAGGAGGTGATGGGAAAGACCTCCACCTGAGACCCTGGAGAGCTGTAAAGAGGGGCTGTGGCTCAGTGGAAGAGCCTCTGCTTGGCATGCAGAAGGTCCCAAGTTCAATCCCTGGCATCTCCAGTTAAAAAAGGACCAGGCAGGAGGTGATGGGAAAGACTCTCTGCCTGAGACCCTGGAGAGCCATGAAGTGGGGCTGTGGCTCAGTGGTAGAGCCTCTGTTTGGCCTGCAGGAGGTCCCAGGTTCAATCCCCGGCATCTCCAGTTAAAAGGACCAGGCAGGAGGTGATGGGAAAGACCTCTGCCTGAGACCCTGGAGAGCCATGAAGTGGGGCTGTGGCTCAGTGGTAGAGCCTCTGTTTGGCCTGCAGGAGGTCCCAGGTTCAATCCTCGGCATCTCCAGTTGAAAGGACCAGGCAGTAGGGGATGGGAAAGACCTCTGCCTGAGACCCTGGAGAGCTGTAAAGAGGGGCTGTGGCTCAGTGGCAGAGCCTCTGTTTGGCCTGCAGGAGGTCCCAGGTTCAATCTCCAGCATCTCCAGTTAAAAGGACCAGGCAGGAGGTGATGGGAAAGACCTCTCTGACTGGGGCCCTGGAGAGCCGCTGCCGGCTTGAGTAGACAATACCAACCTTGGTGGATCAAGGATCCAATTCAATACAAGGCAGCTTCATGCATTTCAGAAAGTATATCCTGTACTTTGATATGAAAGAGGTTGTACCTTGCTTCTCAACGGAAGTGTTAGGGACCAAATAAGACCCCAATATGCGTAGATGAAGAGCCGTAAAAACCAAGAGTGGATGTTCTGTTTGAAACATCTTTACTGCAGAAAGGGAACCTCTGTCAGAGCAGAACTTCGCCAAAAACGGAGTCACAAAGTATTTTGAAGCACAAAGCATCCTTCAGTGGACCGCAAAGTCCCTCTTCATCTCCCCATAGACCTAGGTGAATGGAGTCACATCCTTTCCGGTTAATGCCTGCTTCATATCCCCTTAGTATGTTCCCCCTCCGTCACATAGATTGTACGTTCATGCTAATAGAGCATTATCTATGCAGAGGTGTGTCAGTAAATACTCATCAGATAATTGCGTCTGTGTGATACCTAAAATTGTCTTGACCTTTCTGTTGCTGAGCAGAACTTGTGGTTTTTCATCATAGTAGGCCTACAAACTGTTTTCAACAAAATGCTGCAGGGTGTTCCAATATGTGTTAACCGCATGTCTAGCTTTTGAGCTGACTACAAGCACTGTTTTAACAAGGTTAAGCAAGCACTGTTTTAACAAGGAGATCTTTAATATAAAAGTCCACCAACTTTCCCTATACTGAGTTTCCCATGATGAGTTTCTCCCAAAAAATTCCTTTTTCTCCCCCACAGAAGCACTCTGTTTATCAACGACATCCAAGTCCAGTGTTACCTTCGAGACTGACCAGGTTTTCGGATTATGAGTTTTTGAGAGCCAAAGATACCTGACAAAAATAATACTGGACCCAAATACTGGTGTAGAGGCTAAGTGCGCGGGCTCTAATCTGGGAGAACCGGGTTTGATTCCCCACTCCTCCACTTGCAGCTGCTGGATGACCTTGGGCAAGCCATCGTTCTGTCAGAGCTGGTCTCTCAAGGTCAGTTCTTGAGAGAGCTCTCTCAGCCTCACCTACCCCACAGGTTGCAGGGAAGGGAAAGGAGTTTGTAAGCCGCTCTGAGACTCCGAGCGAAGGGCGGGGTATAAATCCAATTTCTTCTTCTACTGCCGACTGATGTTGCTACTCTCTGAAACTGTGTCGACCGAGAAGCCACTCTGTTCACTAGGACTTTGTTGTCTGGAGACCAGATGTAAGTCCAGGAGAGCTCCAGGCCCCACCTGGAGTCTGGCAACCTCCTCCAGCACAGCTAGCTGGCCAACACAGAGCAGACAGCGAAAGCATTCTGGGTTTCTAATTCTCCTGACCCATTAAGTTCTGTCTTGGTCTCCTGTACGGAAACAAATCCAAGCAAGTCCCATTAGCAGTGGCAGCCCTGTCAATTGGTTAGGGGCCAGCCAAAAGGCATTCTCCTGAGGGCCCCCAATACCTGGGCACCTAATTAATGAATTAATTCTTGTACAGCACTATGTGCAGTACAGCCAGGGGATCCTAAGATTGTCTGGCACCTAGAAGTTCTAGCTCTTTTGCATTATGCACCACTAGGTGGCGAGCTAGACTTGTTTTTGAGGCAAGAGGCGTTCCCGGGGTGGTCTGCCACTGCTTGCCTCATCGTCACGGCCCTGGTATTCCTTGGAGATCACCCATCCAAATACTAGCCTTTGAGCTCAAAAGTTGCATAGAAATGTTTGAAATAACAGCAGCCTGTTCCAGTGTGAGCCAGCATGGCGTAGTTCGTCAGAGAGAGGCAGGGAACAAAGAAAGAAATGAAGATAAGAGGAGAGATTGGATTTACTCAGAGTCTCAGAGCAGTTTACAATCTCCTTTCCCTCCCCCTCCCCACAACAGACACCCTGTGAGGTTGGTGGGGGCTGAGAGAGCGCTGAGAGAATTGCCCCTGAGTGAACAGCTCTGAGAGAACTTGTGAGTGACCCAAAGTCACACCAGCAGCTGCATGTGGAGGCATGGGGAATCGAACCTGGTTCTTCCAGATTAGAGTCCGCGCTCTTAACCAGTGTTCCTTCTAAGCTGAATTAGTGTGAGCTAGCTCACAGTTTTTTAGCCTTCAGCTCACAGTTTTTTGTCTCAGTTCAGGAAGAATGGCTCGAGAGCCAACTAATTTATGTAGTAGCCAAACCAGTGGCTCACAACTTCAATGCCAGGAGCTCACAAAGTAGAATTTTTGCTCACAAGACTCCACAGCTTAGAGGGCGCATTAACCACTACACTAAACTGGCTCTCACACCAAACTGGCTCTAATTCCATGCAGATGTAATAGTTGGAGAGCTCGGCCCTTTCTTAGCAGGCCAGCCCGGGATTATCTTTTGCAGGGCTTTTTTTGTAGAAAAAGCCTAGCAGGGACTCATTAGCATAATAGGCCACACCCAGCAGCAGGAACTCATTAGCACATTAGGCCACACCCCTATGTTACCAGAAGTGAGGTCATCCAGCCACACCCACCTTTTGCTTCTTATTCTGTTTACCTGGTTCGTTGTCAAAACCCAGGGCTTTTTTTTGGAGCAGGAACTCCTTTGCATGTTAGGCCACACACTCCTCATGTAGCCTAACGAGTTCCTGCTGCTGGGTGTGGCCTATTATGCTAATGAGTCCCTGCTGGGCGTGGCCAACTCGGGAGCCAGCCGGAACGCCGTTCCTGTGCGTTCTTGCCCAGAAATAGCCCATTTGCCTGGTGCCTCCTCGAAAGAAGGACTAGTTAACGCCCTCTCCGTCTCTTCCCGCAGGATCGCTTGCTAAGCAACGTCAGCGTCCTCTCCAGATACGTCCACCTCGAGAAGCTGGATCTCTCCCACAACCGAATTACCGGTACGTGGCCGCCGCTCCGGTAAATTCCTTGGTCGTAAAAAGCCCTTTCAAATTAAGGTGTGAGGGGAATGCAGCCAGCCAGGGCGGTTCTCCCATTACGGAAAAGCAATCCGTGGCTTCGCTTCCGTGGCTCGGCAGAATAGACTGGCTATCCTGGAGAAATATGGGACGCCCCCCCCCCCCCCCGAGCCCATATAGAAAGCTGTAATGACATATGCTCGGAAAGTAGAACGTAAAGATTATTGTCCGCTTTATTATCCGGAAATAAAAAGCAAACGGGCATGTCAGCTCCGGAGCGTGGATTAGACATTAGGAGACGTCTCCGGACGGAGTCAGTCCGACGGTTCACGGAGCCCAAGACTGTCTGCAGCAGCCGGCTGCAGGCTGTCCAAGGTCATAACAGAGCTCTTCCCTTAGCTGCGTCACCTGAGATCTCTCCCAACAGGAAATGCCAGGAGTTGAAAGTCGGACCCTTGTTGGATATTTGACTGAGTCACAGAAGCGCAGCGGAATAACGCTGCACAGACACACGCGGGTTTAACTTCTAAGGAAAAGTTGAATTCAAAATTAGGGAAAGGATTACCTGGAAAATAAGCAACAACCGTCTAACTGACTCATCTTTCTAGTTCTGATCTGCTCCGTGTTGTTTCTTTGCTCTGTCACTGATCCGAAGGAAGGAAGGAATCTTCAGTAAATTTCATTTACTGGGAAAAAGGTTTCTAGTCCTCTTTTTTGAAAAGATGTGCTTAGGTGGACGTGGGGCAGGAAGATACAGACTAGGGAGAACTGCAGGATAGTTAGGCAGAGTGAAAATGGTGCAAATTTGATCCATTTATATCTGCATATATGCTGTCAAGGCACCAGTGAGTTACGGTGACCCCAGCAAAGGGTTTTCAAGGCAAGTGAGAAGCAGAGGTGGTTGGCCATTGACTTCCTCAGCAGAGCCTTCCTTGGTGGTCTCCCTTCCAAGTACTGACCCTGCTTAGCTTCCAACTTATGGTGACCCCAGCAAAGGGTTTTCAAGGCAAGTGAGAAGCAGAGGTGGTTGGCCATTGACTTCCTCTGCAGAGCCTTCCTTGGTGGTCTCCCTTCCAAGTACTGACCCTGCTTAGCTCCAACTTATGGTGACCCCAGCAAAGGGCTTTCAAGGCAAGTGAGAAGCAGAGGTGGTTGGCCATTGACTTCCTCTGCAGAGCCTTCCTTGGTGGTCTCCCTTCCAAGTACTGACCCTGCTTAGCTTCCAACTTATGGTGACCCCAGCAAAGGGCTTTCAAGGCAAGTGAGAAGCAGAGGTGGTTGGCCATTGACTTCCTCTGCAGAGCCTTCCTTGGTGGTCTCCCTTCCAAGTACTGACCCTGCTTAGCTTCCAACTTATGGTGACCCCAGCAAGGAGCTTTCAAGGCTAGTGAGAAGCAGAGGTGGTTGGCCATTGACTTCCTCAGCAGAGCCGTCCTTGGTGGTCTCCCTTCCAAGTGCTGACCCTGCTTAGCTTCCAACTTATGGTGACCCCAGCAAAGGGCTTTCAAGGCAAGTGAGAAGCAGAGGTGGTTGGCCATTGACTTCCTCAGCAGAGCCGTCCTTGGTGGTCTCCCTTCCAAGTACTGACCCTGCTTAGCTTCCAACTTATGGTGACCCCAGCAAAGGGCTTTGAAGGCTAGTGAGAAGCAGAGGTGGTTGGCCATTGACTTCCTCTGCAGAGCCTTCCTTGGTGGTCTCCCTCCAAGTACTGACCCTGTTTAGCTTCCAACTTATGGTGACCCCAGCAAAGGGCTTTAAAGGCTAGTGAGAAGCAGAGGTGGTTGGCCATTGACTTCCTCTGCAGAGCCTTCCTTGGTGGTCTCCCTTCCAAGTACTGACCCTGCTTAGCTTCCAACTTATGGTGACCCCAGCAAAGGGCTTTCAAGGCTAGTGAGAAGCAGAGGTGGTTGGCCATTGACTTCCTCAGCAGAGCCGTCCTTGGTGGTCTCCCCTCCAAGTACTGACCCTGTTTAGCTTCCAACTTATGGTGACCCCAGCAAAGGGCTTTCAAGGCAAGTGAGAAGCAGAGGTGGTTGGCCATTGACTTCCTCAGCAGAGCCGTCCTTGGTGGTCTCCCTTCCAAGTACTGACCCTGTTTAGCTTCCAACTTATGGTGACCCCAGCAAAGGGCTTTCAAGGCAAGTGAGAAGCAGAGGTGGTTGGCCATTGACTTCCTCAGCAGAGCCTTCCTTGGTGGTCTCCCTTCCAAGTACTGACCCTGGTTAGCTTCCAACTTATGGTGACCCCAGCAAAGGGCTTTCAAGGCTAGTGAGAAGCAGAGGTGGTTGGCCATTGACTTCCTCAGCAGAGCCGTCCTTGGTGGTCTCCCTTCCAAGTACTGACCCTGTTTAGCTTCCAACTTATGGTGGCCCCAGCAAAGGGCTTTCAAGGCAAGTGAGAAGCAGAGGTGGTTGGCCATTGACTTCCTCAGCAGAGCCGTCCTTGGTGGTCTCCCTTCCAAGTACTGACCCTGCTTAGCTTCCAACTTATGTTGACCCCAGCAAAGGGCTTTGAAGGCTAGTGAGAAGCAGAGGTGGTTGGCCATTGACTTCCTCTGCAGAGCCTTCCTTGGTGGTCTCCCCTCCAAGTACTGACCCTGTTTAGCTTCCAACTTATGGTGACCCCAGCAAAGGGTTTTCAAGGCTAGTGAGAAGCAGAGGTGGTTGGCCATTGACTTCCTCTGCAGAGCCTTCCTTGGAGGTCTCCCTTCCAAGTACTGACCCTGCTTAGCTTCCAACTTATGGTGACCCCAGCAAAGGGCTTTCAAGGCAAGGGAGAAGCAGAGGTGGTTGGCCATTGCCTTCCTCTGCGGAGCCTTCCTTGGTGGTCCCCCATCCACGTACTGACCCCGTGTAGCTGCTGAGATCTGACGAGATCGGGCGATACGACACCACCTCCCCTCCGATTAATTTGTAGAGGGTGGGGCTCAGCTTTTCCTTTGGCAGTAAATTTTCAACCCTTCTTCAAACGAAGATCAATTCTGGCCCGTTTTCCCTTTCCTTCTCTATCTTTCCTCTCTTTTTCCTCCTCCTGTAGACCTCTCCTGTGTCAGTCACATGCCTTACTTGCTGGACTTGGACGTGTCCCATAACGAACTGACCACCTACTTTGACTTCAAGCCTCCTAAGAATCTCCAGGTAAGGAAGAAAGCCCAGCTTGGGGGATTCAGGTCACCCCGATGGAGTTAATTCCGCTTCGGCTCGCCAACTCCTTAAAAAATCTTAATGATGACCGGCGTTCCCTCTAAGCTGAGTTGGTGTGAGCCAGCTCACAGATTTTCAGCCTCCGGCTCACACATTTTCGTCTCAGCTCAGGAAGGTGGGCTCCAGGGCAAACTAGTTTATGCAGGAACCAAATCGCCCGCTCACAACTTTAATGCCGGTAGCTCACCAAGTAGAATTTTTGCTGACAAGACCCCACAGCTTAGTGAAGGGGCGTCAAACTGATTTGTCCCGAGGGCCGGATCTGACATAAATGAGACTTCGGCGGGCCAGGTCCATAAAATGTGATGCCAGGTAGCGGAGATATAAACTTTATAAAGGACACAAACACAAAGGGTATTTGTTTTAACTTAAAATAAAAACATGCTTAAAACATCTGGCCCAGCAGCCGGATCAGGCCCCTGGAGGGCTCCTATCAGGCCCGCAGTGGAACTGGCCGTCTCCTGCTTCTTCTTCCAGTTCTGCTGCCGTGGCCTCATCGCAGTTTGGCAGCTTACCGATACAAACACCTGAACAGCACGCTCAAGATTGCAACAGCACAGACATTTTGATGCCGTAATTCAGAGCAAGAGGTATCAGTTACGACACACTATTAAATAAACAAAATATTGCAATAGTGCTGATGTTTTAAGCAGGTTTTTATTTTAAGTTAAAAAAAAAAAGCCCTTTGTGTTTGTGTCCTTTATAAAGTTTATATCTCCGCTACCTGGCATCACATTTTATGGACCTGGCCCGCCGAAGTCTCATTTATGTCAGATCCGGCCCTCGGAACAAATGAGTTTGCCGCCCCTGCTCTAGGAAGTCTCAAGCACTCCCCCCCCCACCCCCCATCTCTTCCCGTGCAGGTGGCGAACTTTTCATACAACGAGATCCCAGCAATGCGAGACCTTTCCGCCTACCAGTCGCTTAAAAAGCTCATCCTGGACAGTATCCTTTTTCTTTTTCGGTAGAACCGCGTTTCTAGAGGGAAGTCTGTAAAGAGCCTTTAATTCAGCCCCCGGGGCCTTTCCCACAAACACCCAGCGCTTTTGTGCCCATAAGCCAGCTCGGCTTTGAAATCCCTCAGATATCGATCTCCTCCTAATCCCCGGCCCGTTATATCCGGGGGGGGGGGGGCGCTTGGGGTGCGGTTTAATAAAAATGGAACCCGACGGAACGCTCAAAGGACCGATCTTCCGGAGGAGCAGCCATGCCAATCGGCGACAGCGAAAATAACAAAGGAGCCCCGCGGCACTTTACGGTGCTAGCCTGCCGTGACATAAGCTTTCACAGGCCGTGGGCCACTTCATCGTGTGCTAAACTTTCCTTTCTCGTTCAATTCTGCTGAAATCCAACTCAGGGGCCTTACAGTAATTCCCAAAGGCAAGCGATTTGCTCTCCCGATCTGGCGCTCTCATACATAAGAACAGAAGAGAAGCCAGTGTTGAATCTGGCCAATGGCCCATCCAGTCCAACACTCTGTCACACAGCGGCCAAAATATACCAGGTGCCATCAGGAGGTCCAGCAGTGGGGCCAGGACACCAGAAGCCCTCCCACTGTTGCCCCCCTTCCCAAGCACCAAGAATACAGAACATCACCTGCCCCAGACTGAGAGTTCCTGTCTATACCTTGCGGCTAATAGCCACTGATGGACTTCTGTTCATACAATCCTTGTGAGAAGAATCTGGTGGAAAAGAGCTGGGATGAGTCTAGGGATGGGGTCACTGTACCTTGAGCTGGGGCAGCTGCGAGGGCTCGGGACTTCCGGTGGGGCCCACTGCCCCGACGCTCCCCCACCCTACACCTCCCATGCCACCTGTTTGTACAAGCTGGTCCCATCTACCCAGCATGTGGGGTGGCACACAGTGGCGGCACTCCTGGTGGCAACGGCAGCAGCTGGTGGCAATGGCAGCAGCTGGTGGCAACGGGATCCGCTGGTGGCAATGGGATCCGCTGGTGGCAACGGCAGCAGCTGGTGGCAACGGCAGCAGCACACGTTGGCCAATGTTGTCGGTGAAAGGTGGCACAACTGAGGATGTGCAGCAGGAAGGCTTGCAATTGGAAAAGGATGCATGAGTTGGTGGGGGGCAGGCAGGTCTGGGAGTGGAAAGGAGGGTGTGGGGGCCCCTGGGGTGGGCAGGTGGGGGCCCTGGGCGTTGTCTGCCCAGGCCCCCCACCAAAGCCTGAAAGCAGCCCAGATTGCGTAGTTGACTTACAGCCAGTGTTCCCTCTAAACTGAGTCAGTGTGCTAGCTCACAGTTTTCTAGCATCCGGCTCACGCATTCTTGTCTTAGTTCAGAAAGGGTGGCCCCAGAGCAAACTAGTTTCTGCAGTAGCCAAATAATTCGCTTGTTCACAACTTTAATGCCAGTAGCTCACAAAGTAGAATTTTTGCTCACAGGACTCTGCAGCTTAGAGAGAGCATTGCTTACAGCTGTGCACTCTTTTGGGGTATTCTGTTGGCCCACAGGAGGGGTAGAGCTCAGGGTGAGGTGTGCCCTGCCTGGTGAACTTCCACATTCAGAGGCATTAAACCTCTGAAGCCCAGAGCCAGGAGGCGACATCAGGGAAAGGCCTCGGCCTCTCTGCCCTGTTGTTGGCCCTCCAAAGGAACTGGTTGGCTACTGGGTGAGACCGGATGCTGGACTGGATGGACCCCTGTTCTGATCCAGCAGGGCACTTTTGATGTTCTTATCAGGGGAAGGCTTCAGCCTCTCTGCTCTGTCGTTGGCCCTCCATGGGAATTGACTGGCCCCTGTGTGAGACAGGATGCTGGACTGGATGGACCCTCACTGGTCTGATCGAGCAGGGCTCTTCTGATGTAGTCCTTGACCTCCCTGCCCTGTTATTGGCCTTCCAGAGGAACTGGCTGGCCGCTGTGTGAAACAGGATGCTGAACTGGATGGACCTCTGGTCTGATCCAGCAGGGCTCTTCTGGTATTCTTATCAGGGGAAGGCCTCAGCCTCTCTGCCCTGCTGTTGGCCCTCCAGAGGAACTGGTTCGCCACTGTGTGAGACAGGATGTTGGACTAGAAGGATCACTGGTCTGATCCAGCAGGGCTCTTCTGATGTTCTTAGGAAGGCCTCGGCCTCTCTGCCCTGTTGTTGGCCCTCCAGAGGAACTGGCTGGCCTCTGTGTGGGACAGGATTCTGGACTAGATGGACCATTGGTCTGATCCAGCAGGGCTCTCCTTATGTACTTATCAGGGGAATGATAAAAGGGTTGGAACACCTTCCCTATGAAGAAAGGTTAAAATGCTTGGGGCTCTTTAGCTTGGAGAAACGACGGCTGAGGGGTGACATGATTGAGGTTTATAAGATTATGAATGGGATTGAGCAGGTTGAGAAAGAAGTCCTTTTCTCCCTTTCTCACAATACAAGAACTCGTGGGCACTGCATGAAATTGCTGAGCAGTCGGGTTAGAACAGATAAAAGGAAATACTTCTTCACCCAAAGAGTGATTAACAGATGGAATTCACTGCCACAGGAGGTGGTGGCGGCTGCAAGCATGGACAGTTTCAAGAGGGAATTAGATAAACATCTGGAGCAGAAGTCCATCAGTGGCTATTAGCTACAGGGTATAGATGGGAACTCTCAGACTGGGGCAGGTGATGCACTCTATTCTTGGTGCTGGAGGGGGCAGCAGTGGGAGGGCTTCTAGTGTCCTGGCCCTACTGCTGGACCTCCTGATGGCAACTGGTCTATTTTGGCCGCTGTGTGACAGAGTGCTGGACTAGATGGGCCATTGGCCTGATTCAACATTGGCTTATCTTATGTTCTTAGGGGAAGGCTTCAGCCTCTATTGCCCTGTTGTTTGTCCTCCAGAGGAACCGGCTGGCCACTGTGTGAGGCAGGATGCTGGACTGGATGGACCGCTGGTCTGATCCAGCAGGGCTCTCCTGATGTTCTTATGAAGGCCTTGGCCTCTCTGCCCTGTTGTTGGCCCTCCAGAGGAACTGGTTGTGGCCACTGTGTGAGACAGGGGGCTGGACTAGGCGGATCAATGCTCTGATCCAGCAGGGCTCTTCTGATGGTATTATCATGAGGTGTCATGTAATTTTTTTTAATTTTTGATAGGGTAACAGAAAACAATAGAACTATTTAGAAAATTACACTTCAGGGTTTTTTAAAAAAATGTTACGCTAATGAAGTGCTCCTGTTCGTTTCTGCCACATTGTGCTTAGTCTAGATTATGGCAGGTTGGTGTCCATGGCCTAGTATCATCTGTGGGGGGCCTCTCTTCTTCTTGGGGAGGGGGCTCAGTGGTAGAGCCTCTGCTTGTCATGCAGGAGGTCCCCGGTTCAATCCCCAGCATCTCCAGTTAAAAAAGGACCAGGCAGGAGGTGATGGGAAAGACCTCCTCCTGAGACCCTGGAGAGCTGTAAAGAGGGGCCGTGGCTGAGTGGCAGAGCCTCTGCTTGGCATGCAGGAGGTCCCAGGTTCAATTCCCGGCATCTCCAGTTAAAAAGGACCAGGCAGGAGGTGATGGGAAAGACCTCTTCCTGAGACCCTGGAGAGCTGTAAAGAGGGGCTGTGGCTCAGTGGCAGAGCCTCTGCTTGGCATGCAGGAGGTCCCAGGTTCAATCCCCGGCATCTCCAGTTAAAAAGGACCGGGCAGGAGGTGATGGGAAAGACCTCAGCCTGAGACCCTGGAGAGCTGTAAAGAGGGGGCGTGGCTCAGTGGCAGAGCCTCTTCTTGGCAGGCAGAAGGTCCCAGGTTCAATCCCCAGCATCTCCAGTTTAAAAGGACCGGGCAGGAGGTGATGGGAAAGACCTCCGCCTGAGACCCTGGAGAGCTGTAAAGAGGGGCTGTGGCTCAGTGGAAGAGCCTCTGCTTGGCAGGCAGAAGGTCCCAGGTTCAATCCCCGGCATCTCCAGTTAAAAAGGACCAGGCAGGAGGTGATGGGAAAGACCTCTGCCTCAGACCCTGGAGGGGTGTAAAGAGGGGCTGTGGCTCAGTGGAAGAGCCTCTGCTTGGCATGCAGGAGGTCCCAGGTTCAATCCCCGGCATCTCCAGTTTAAAAGGTCCGGGCAGGAGGTGATGGGAAAGACCTCCGCCTGAGACCCTGGAGAGCTGTAAAGAGGGGCTGTGGCTCAGTGGCAGAGCCTCTGCTTGGCAGGCAGAAGGTCCCAGGTTCAATCCCCAGCATCTCCAGTTAAAAAGGACTTTGGCAGTAGGTGATGGGACAGACCTCTCTGTTGAGACCCTAGAGAGCCGCTGCCGGTCAGAGCAGACAATACTGGCCTTGATGGACCAGTGATCTGGTTCAGTAGAAGGCAGCTTCCCGTGTGCCGTCTGCTTCTGTGGCTATCTTCTCAAATGGCTCATCTTGGGGGGGGGTCTTTCAGACCCCTCCATCTCCCCCGATCTGTCCCCGATGGCCCCAATGGCGGACCTCCTCAGGGCACCTGCTGTTTTTGGCCACTGTGTGACATAGAGTGTCGGACTGGAGGGGCCATTGGCCTGATCCCACGCTGGCTTCTCCTACATTCTTAGTTTCCATATCTCCCAAAGCACATCCTTGATTGCCTGCGGTGAACCGTAAAGGAGGAAATGGCCTCTTAGGCGTGTTGGCGGGGGGTGGTAGAATGAGGGGTCAACGCGACGAGAAACTAATATCAAACGTTGGAAATGTCAGTGTCGCTGATTACGCGTCGAGAGGACTGAGCAAGCCGGCGTCGAACGTTTCCACTCCCTGCCAGTCCAGGAACGGCACATCCCGCGGGAGGAGGCCGGCCCAAAGCCGCCGCTCCCTCGAGGCTCCCCGGGAGAGAATAAACAAGCCGGGTTGCTCTGAATCGCCTGGATACAAAGCCCTTGTGCTTTAACTCCGGTTCCCGGATTGCAAGAACTGATCCAGCAGGGATGTTTTGGTCCACGCGCCAACCCCTTGACAGTGGCTGGATGGCGTTTTAACGACTGAATCACAAGAGTTGTTAAAGGTGGGATTAAGGGAGGCGAAGAGCCCTGGCGGATGCGCTCCCATAACACGTCTGTCCCCCAAACACCTGTACAGTTGTCATTCCATGTGCTCTTGCAAAAGATCCCTGCGGCGCAGGTGGCTTGAGTGAGTGAGCCAGTCTGTATGCCACCGGTGGAAGGGATCCAATAGAAGAAGAAGAAGAAAGAGATTGGATTTATACCCCGTCCTTCACTCGGAGTCTCAGAGCGGCTTACAAAGCCCTTCCCCTCCTCACAGCAGACACCCTGTGAGGTAGGTGGGGCCGAGAGGGCTCTGAGAGAAACTGCTCCGACAGAACTATGGCTTGCCCAAGGTCAGCAGCTGCACGTGGAGGAGTGGGGAATCAAAACTGGTCCTCCCAGATTGGAGTCCGCGCACTGAACCACGACACGAAACTGCTTGCCTGAGCCTGCCTGTGGGGAGGGCGGGGTGTAAATCGAATGAATAAATAAAATGAAATCAACTAGCTAGAACAAACACCATGTAATAGTTGGATACAATCCAATGCGAACTACTAAAACCATTACCTAACATGTTTTTTTGCTGGTGGAAGGGAAGCAGGATTTCCCATGACCTTAAACCCCCGTGAAGTGGGAGGGCTTCTGGTGCCCTGGCCCCATTGTTGGACCTCCTGATGGCACCTGGTATATGTTGGCCGCTGTGTGACAGAGTGTTGGACTGGATGGGCCATTGGCCTGATTCAACATTGGCTTCTCTTATGTTCTTATGTTCTTATGTAACCCGCTTAGATGTCGTCACAGTATCCTGCAATGATGCCTCCTACCGAGTCAGGCTGTTGTCCTGTCTAACTTAGCATTGTGCGCTCTGACCGAAGGTCAGGTGCGAAAGTCCTTTCCCGGCACCTGGGGCGTGAGGTCATTTCGTGGGAGGTGCCACAAGCGGGACAGGGGAGTGTGCGTCTCAAGCCCGTGGCCGTCCCCTCCCTTCGCGGCGGCGCTGTTGGTTCTGCACGCCAGAACGTCTTCCTCTCGATGGCAGACATGCCTCTCGGGAAGTTATAAAGCATCCTCCTCCACCCCCTCAGTTAAGAGGGCGGCCTAGCCTTGTCCCCCTTTTCCATACAGGTCGGAACCCAACATTTCAGACTCATTTTATTTATTTACTTTATTTATATCCCTGTTTCCTCTTGCCAACCTAGCAGCTCGAAAGCAAGAAATTGCAAGTAGATAAATAGGCACCGCTTCGGTGGGAAGGTAACAGCGTTCCGTGCTCCTTGGTGTTTAGTCATGCCGGCCACATGACCACGGAAACGTCTTCGGACAGCGCTGGCTCTTCGGCTTTGAAACGGAGATGAGCACCGCAACCCTAGAGTCGGATTCGACTGGCTTTCGAGCAAGGGAACCTTTACCTTTACCTTTTCTTCCTCCCCAGTGGGAATGCAAAGCAGCTGACGTCATTCTCCTCCCTGCCATTTTATTGTCACAGCAATCCTGCGAGGTAGGCGAGGCTGAGAGCATGACTCGCAAGAATGAAGGGCGGGGTGACATGACTGAGGTTTATAAGATTCTGAATGGGATTGAGCAGGTTGAGAAAGAAGTACCTTCCTCCCTTTCGCACAAGACAAGAACTCGTGGGCACTCCATGAAATTGCTGAGCAGTCGGGTTAGAACAGATAAAAGGAAGTCCTTCTTCACCCAAAGAGTGATTAACATATGGAATTCACTGCCACAGGAGGTGGTGGCAGCTACAAGCATAGACAGTTTCAAGAGGGAATTAGATAAACATATGGAGCAGAAGTCCACCAGTGGCTATTAGCCACAGGGTATAGATGGGAACTCTCAGTCTGGGGCAGGTGATGCACTCTATTCTTGGTGCTGGAGGGGGCAGCAGTGGGAGGGCTTCTGGTGTCCTGGCCCCACTGCTGGACCTCCTGATGGCCCCTGGTATATTTTGGCCACTGTGTGACAGAATGTTGGACTAGATGGGCCATTGGCCTGATTCAACATTGGCTTCTCTTCTGTTCTTATGTCCCACGGTGGAATCAGCTTCCTGGGGAGGTGGCGAGCTCCCCCTCCTCCCTGGCAGCCTTTCAAGCAGTGTCTGGACAGACCCTTGTCAGGGATGCTTTAAGGCCGGTCCTGCACGGAGCAGGGGTTGGGCTGGATGGCCTCTATGGCCCCTTCCAACTCCGTGATCCTAGGTATACTGCATCTAAGGAAGGAGGTCCCACTGAGCTGTCGCTGTTAGCGGCCATCGACAGGCCTAGGCTCTGTGAATGGGCCTAATACTGTCATCCTCAGAACCCATACCTGCCTGTTTGACATGCCACCCGTGCCCATTCTGAGCACTGCCGTCCCCCTCCCAGCGTGGCACCTGCCCCACGTTTCAGGAATGTGGGTAACGGCCTTGCCCGGTGGAGCTTGTGGCCGGCAGCTGGTTGCCACCTTGAAACAGCCACTGCTGGAGGTGGCTAAGCTGTGAGCGTTCCTGAGATACAGGCGGGAAGTGGAAGGGCAAACTTTCCCAAGAGATGGGCATGCCGAGTTTTTTTTTGAGCAGTTCCCTTTCATCGCTCAGGAAAACTAGCTGGCGGGTTGTAAATCGTGTGGGTGTGTGTCTGTGTGGGAGGGCAGCATTTGTGCTGTTTTGGATTTTCTCCCTTGAGCGCCAAGAGATCCTGAGCCCTTGAAACCCCCCGCCCCCGGAAGGGAAGACAAATTGGTCCTCTTGTAAGCTGTGGATGAACCAGCCCGCTCATATCTTGCGCAAGAGGCCCTGTCTGAACTGACGGGAGTGAAAAGCCTCCTTCCGCGCTTCTGGAAGCTGCAGTGCGGTTGGGGAACGGTCATTAAGGGTTTCCTTGTCGGCTGTGCAGGCAGGCAGGCAGAGACACCTGCCAGGGTTATAAATCTGTTTATGTAGAGGTATTGCCGGAAACCTGAGAAAGAAGGATGCATCCTCCTCGGGCCCCGGTACCTGCCAAAGCCTTTGCACCGGGCCATTAATACTCCCCCAATTGGTTTGTTAACACTGACTGGATCCCTGCACTTTATTGATGACGCCACTTTAAGTCCTTTCGGATTTCTGTGAAGTGGAGGCCTGCTTTATTACCATCGGTCTCGGTGCTGTTTTGCTGCAACTAGAGCAGCCGGGAGTTCGATTCTCATCTGGGGGGCGCGGAAATGTATAATGGAGCTGTGCTTTCGGAGCAAAATTCAAAATGGGTTCCAGACGGCTCAGTTCCCTGGTCGACAGCTGATCTTTGACAAGGTCTGCTGGTGGGCGGGAAGAAGAGAAGGAAGCAGGGAAAGGGAGGGGGATATAGGGGCATTCGGGGAAGGGGAAGAGGAAATGGCGGGTGAGGGGGAAATGAGTTGCCCCCTGCCGCAAGTCCCCGCCGCAAGTCCCCGCCGCAAGTCCCCGCAGGTTCCCCATTTGTGTTTTTATGTCTACTGGGAACCCTATTTAAGCCTACTCGTGGAAGCTTTCCTGCAGGAATGTGTCCGTGTTGGGAATGCAACTGGAAGAGAACTTCTTCCAAAACTCTCTTCCCCCTGGAGATGGACCAAAAGTTCCAGCCAGGGCTTTTCCCGTGTGGTTTAGGTAGACTTTGAATGAGACAGCCACGGGGTGCCACAACATTGCTGGAGCCGGTAAAGCATTTGTCGCTCTCTCGATCCTGATGGCGCTTCCTCCGGAGGACCCCCTTCCCCAGTGGCTCGTACTCCTGCCCATTCAATCTCTCGCAACACGCTGTCGTTCCTTAAGTCCATTGTTGACGTACAGATAACAAGATAGAGGAGATCCGGGGCCTGGAGAAGTGTCAGAGCCTGACCGACCTCAGCCTGGCGAACAACAAGATCACGGCGATCTTCGGCTTGCAGAAGCTGCCCATCAGAACCCTCTGCCTGGTAAGTCCGTTTTTCCTTTTCGGGGACGGTCTCTCGCTGCAGCGACCTGGTGCCAGTCACCTGCCCCTTAGCCTTCGCAGGGTACTTGTGATGGAAAAACAGAGGAGCGGAGAACCACGTAAGCCAGTCTGCCCTGCCTTTGGGGGAAAAGGCTGAATAAAAAGGGTCATACAGAATCACGAACGGGCCGAGGAACTGAGATTCTGTGCCAAGGAAACGAAGAAGAAGAGAAGAAGAGATTGGATTTATACCCCGCCCTTCACTCGGAGTCTCAGAGCAGCTTACAAACTCCTTTCCCTTCCCCTCCCCACAACAGACACCCCCTGTGAGGGTAGGTGGGGCTGAGAGAGCTCTTTCCATAACTGTCCTTGAGAGAACAGCTCTGACCGAACTGTGGCTTGCCCAAGGTCATCCAGCAGGTGCAAGTGGAGGAGTGGGGAATCAAACCCGGTTCTCCCAGATTAGAATCCACGGTCTTAGCCACTACACCAAACTGGCACCAAATGAAGGGCAGGGAAGGACCTTCGGCGGTGCCGAAAAGTGCCCTCAAGTTGCAGCTGACATATGGCAACCCCTCGCCGGGTTTCTGAGATAAGGGATGAGCCAGTGGTGCTCAGCCATCGCCTGCCCCTGTGCAGCAACCCCGGACTTCCTTGGTGGTCTCCCACCCAAGTACGAACCAGGGCTGACCCTGCTTAGCTTCCGAGAGCTGGCGAGACCAGGTACCCTGGGCCATTCAGGGACCCAACCATTTTTTTTTGACAGGTTGTATCGTGTGTGTGTGTGTGTGGGGGTTAAAGTTAGAGCCGGTTTTGTGTAGCAGTTAGGAGTGTGGGCTCTAACCTGGGAGAACTAGGTCCGATTCCCCACTCCTCATGAAAGAGCAAAGCTTCTCAATATCCTAGCATGCTTCAGTGACCTGAGAGCCAGTCTGGCGTAGTGGTGAGGAGCGCGGACTCTAATCTGGGAGAACTGGGTTTGATGCCCCACTCTTCCACACGCAGCTGCTGGTCTGACTTTGGGTCACTCGCAAGTTCTCTCAGAGCTGTTCTCTCACGAGCAGTCCTCGAGAGAGCTCTCTCAGCCCCACCAACCTCACAGGGTGTCTGTTGTGGGGAGGGGAAGGGAAAGGAGATTGTAAGCCGCTCTGAGACTCCAAGTGAAGGGTGGGGTATAAATCCAGTCTCTTCCCTTCTTCTTAAAGGGAGGGATTGATGCACTGGAGCATATTTTCCCAAACTTAGAATCATAGAAATGTTAGAGTTGGAAGGGACCTTGCAGGTCATCTAGCCCAACCCCCTGCACTCTGCAGGAGCACAGCCAAAAGAGAGCCCTACATACCTACAACATACCCAAAAGATGGTCGTCCAGCCTCCGCTTAAAAACGTCCAGGGAAGGAGCATCCACCCCCTACCGAGGCAGACTGTTCCACTGCTCAATCGCTCTTACAGTTAGGAAGTTTCTCCTGATATCTAGCCGGTAATGGCTCTCTTGTAATTTCCACCCGTTAAATCTAGTCTTGTAATCTGGAGCAAGAGAGCCAGTGTGACTTTGGGTCACTCACAAGTTCTCTTAGAGCTGTTGACCTGGTGCCCTACCGCCAAAAGGCTGCTTTAGATAGGTTCTGGACTCTTCTTTCTCTATGCTTCCACTGCCCCCTTATTTATTTTCAACACCCCCCAATTGCACCCAAGGCTCCGACCGCCCACCTGTATCATCCCAGTGCCCACCAGGGGGCGGTATTGCCCACTTTGGAACCAGCGCCGGAGGGTGATATAACTTTCCCCCTGCAGAGTTTTTTCACCAACTGTCACCAAACCCAAGCTCCTTTTGCCCTTGAAAAGGAAAACCGAACGATGCCTTCAAACTTTCTCCAAAAATCAGCAAATACCGCACCACAGGCAATTACAAAATATCTCAAATAATTTTTATATATTTTTTTTCGTTTTTATATTTTTACAAATCATTCACCACATTTGTAAAAATAGAAAAATGGAAAAATATATAAAAATTATTTGAGGTATTTTGTAATCGTCTGTAGCACGGTCTTTGCTGATTTTTGGTATTTCCTACTTACCGTGGCTCCTATTTTGGTTTTGTGGATTTCAGACTTTCTCCAGCAGGGCGTGTGTGCAATCTTGCTTGGCATGCAGAAGGTCCCGGGTTCGATCCTCCGCCTCTCCGGTTCAAGTTCCTGACAGAGTGGTTCCGCAGTGGAACAGGCTTCCTTGGGAGGTGGTGGGCTCTCCTTCATTGGAGGTTTTCAAACGGAGGCTAGATGGCCATCTGACACCAATGCTGATTCTGTGAAATTAAATCACGCATAAAAACTAATAGAATATTAACATTTATGTTTGGTGTAGTGGTGAAGTGTGTGGACTCTAATCTGGGAGAACCGGGTTTGATTCCCCACTCCTCCACTTGCACCTGCTGGATGACCTTAGGCAAGCCATAGTTCTGGCAGAGCTGTCCTTGAAAAAGAGCAGTTTCTGTCAAAGCTCTCTCAGCCCCACCTTCCTCACAGGGTGTCTGTTGTGGGGAGGGGAAGGGAAGGGAGTTTGCAAGCCGCTCTGAAACTCCTTTGGGTAGTGAAGGACAGGGTATAAATCCAATCTCTTCTTCATATATATCGAAGAAATATCATAAAGTGACGCAATCCGCATACTAAACAAAAGGAATCCATGTACAAATTTCAGTGATACAATGAAACTATGGCGTTATGTTTATATGAAGAAGATTCCGGAAACGTTTCCGGAACAGGGAAAATTTCCACGATAGTCCTTATTAAGTTCTTCGCAAAAGGTAAGTCCTATTAATGTAGAACGAAGGAGGCGGGTTCCACCATTGCTTCATTGTATGCGTATCGCTTCACTTTATGATATGATATTCACTTTATGGTATTTATTCAATATAAATGCTAATATTCTTATTAGTATTTATGCCCGATTTATATTCCATACACAGTTTTTTTGTTTTGTTTTGGTTCTTTACTGTGTTATCTCCCATTTTTGTTGATCCTGTGAACTGAGGCAGATCGCGAGAGGGAGGGCAGGGAGGGCGGCCCCCAGTGTTCCCCCTAAGCTGAGTTAGTGTGAGTTTGCTCAGATTTTTCTAGCCTCCGGCTCTCACATTTTTTTTCTTCGCTCAGGACGGATGGCTCCCAAGCAAACTGATTTATGCAGCAGCCAGATCGCTCGCTCACAACTTTAATCCCAGTAGCCCACAAATTAGATTCTTTGCTCACAAGAGTCCACAGCTTAGAGGGGGTACTGGTGGCATCAGTGCTGAATTCTCGTGGCCCTGTCTTGCATGCCCAGGGAAATGTCGATCGCCACTTCTTCTTCAGTGTAGCCAGGGCTTTTTTTGTAGAAAAAGCCCAGCAGGAACTCATTAGCATCACAGGCCACACACAACAGCAGAAACTCATTCGCATATTAGGCCACACCCCTGACAGCATGGCTCATTAGCATATCAGGCCACACCCCCATGTTACCAGAAGCGTGGTCATCCAGCCACACCTACTTTTTGCTTCTTATTCTGTTGACCTTGTTTGTTGTCAAAATCCCAGGGCTTTTTTTGTAACAGGAACTCCTTTGCATGTTAGGCCACACACCCCTCATGTAGCCAATCCTAATGAGTTTCTGCCATTGGGTGTGGCCTATTATGCTAATGAGTTCCTGCTGGGTGTGGCCAACTCGGGAGCCAGCCGGAACTCCATTCCTGTGTGTTCCTGCCCCAAAATTTCCCTGAGTGCAGCCATGTCCAGATAGGCAGACAGATCTCTGGCTATCTCCACGCAATTCGGTTCCCGGAAGAGCAGCCCGGGCCAGCCTGGTAGGGGGCCACACTGCCCAGCTAGATCTCTCTCTCTCGCCCTTCTCCTGTGGATCTTTTGAACCCCTCTTGGCAAAGGCGCCGCCCAGTGGCAAATCCTCAAACAGCAGGTTTACAAGATGCAGACAGGAGACGAGAAAGCCCAGCTCGCCGTTAATGGAACGATTAAAAATTTAAAAGCCAGGAGAAAATGTCAAGGGTGACCAATTGAGCGAAAATCTGCAAAAAAAAACCCCACCTCCCCCTTTTCCCTTGATATCTCTTCTTTCTAAATATTTATTAGCAGGAGATGAAGGTCCCAAAGACGTCCATAGGGAATGTAGGAGAAATGTGTCAAGCAAGGTTGGCGTTGGCTCTGCTCTCAGGGGCTGGCTTTTCCTGCACTGATGATAACAGCTGCCTTCATGGTATCCTGGTTTCCGGCGGTGCTTTTGCAGGATTTGAGTGTCACGTGATCTAAGCTGGAAGCCCGAGCCCCTTGAGCCAGTCTTAACATAAGAACATAAGAGAAGCCAATGCTGGATCAGGGAAACGGCCCATCCAGTCCAACACTCTGTGTCATACAGTGGCCAAACATACTAGGTGCCATCAGGAGGTCCAGCAGTGGGGCCAGGATACTAGAAGCCCTCCCACTGTTGAACCCCCGCAGCACCAAGAATACAGAGCATCACTTGCCCCAAGGTCCCTATCTATAAATTGTGGCTAATAGCCACCGATGGACCTCTGCTCCATATATTTATCCAATTCCATCTTGAAGCTGTCCATGCTTGTAGCCACCACCACCTCCTGTGGCTGTGAATTCCACGTGTTAGATAAAAGGAAGTCCTTCTTCACCCAAAGAGTGATTAACACATGGAATTCACTGCCACAGGAGGTGGCGGCGACTACAAGCATGGACGGCTTCAAGAGGGAATTGGATAAGCATATGGAGCAGAGGTCCATCGGTGGTTGTTAACCACAAGGTATAGATAGAAACTCTGGGGCAAGTGATGCTCTGTATCCTTGGTGCTGGGGGGGGAGGGTTGAAGGGCTTCTAGTGTCCTGGCCCCACTGGTGGACCTCCTGATGGCACCTGGTATTTTTGGCCACTGTGTGACATAAGAGTGTTAGACTGGCTGGGCCATTGGCCTGATCCAACATTGGTTTCTCTTGTCTTCTTATATGGAGCAGTGGTTCATCAGTGGTTCTTAGCCACAAGGTATAGATAGGGACTCTTGGTCTGGGGCAAGTGATGCTCTGTATTCTTGGTGCTTGGGGGAGGGGGCAACAGTGAGAGGGCTTCTAGTGTCCTGGCCTCACTGCTGGACCTCCTGATGGCCCCTGGTATTTTTGGCCACTGTGTGACACCGAGTGTTGGACTGGAAGGGCCGTTGGCCTGATCCAACACTGGCTTCTCTTGTGTTCTTATGTTCCTGAAACACCGTCTTCCCACTGGCTTCTGTGTCAGCCGGCCTCGATGTTCCTTTGATTAGGATACACTAATGAGGTGAGAAATGTTTTCCTCTCTAAGAAGGCTCTTCCAATTTTGATGAACCTTCTGCACAGAAGGACTTGAAGTTCTTATTACCGAATCCTCTAAAGGTTTTGAACTGTAGATAAGAAGAAACAAGTCTGTAATTTTTCTAGACAAGTCTATTATGATTCTAATACAATTTTTCACATATGTCATGCACTGTTCATTTAAATATTAAAAGAATTGTTAATTACTCAGGTTATCAGGGTTATTCTCTTTTGAGATACTTGATGGCATAGACCTGTAACTGGGGCTATCGTTGTGTCTTACTGTTTTATGTCCAGCATGTTGACACCATGGATTTCCTCACCTTGCCTGCATTCTCAAGCCGCTAGTCCTCAATGAGGAAGCTCACCTCTCGGGCTCCTCCCACTCATTTCCTTTCACAACTGGGATTTACGCTTTGCTGCCCCCAGCGGGCCACCAGAGGCATTGCAGCCTGATGGCCTAGAGTCGTAACCAATGCTCCCTTTAAGCTGTGGAGTCTTGTGAGCAAATATTCTACTGGGTGAACTACTGGCATTCAAGCTGCGAGCGAGCGATTTTGGCGACCACATAAATCAGTTCGCTCTGGAGCCCTCCTTCCTGAGCTAAGACAAAAATCTATGAGCGGGATGCTAAAAACTGTGAGCCAGCTCACACTAACTCAGCTTAGAGGGAACACGGGTTGAGACCTCATTCCCACATACGTGACCAACAATGGCGGTATTTCAGATTACTTAAGACTGCTGTAATTCCGGTCCTAATGTATTGCTTATTTGTTGCATGGTCTTACGCTGTGTAATCTGTCTTGGATCTCTGCGAGAAAGAAAGGCTGCAAACAGGCCCGTAGCCAGGAGTTTCTGGCTCGTGGGGCAATTTTTTTTCTGCTGGGCTTACCACTTGGAACTACTTGCCTCGCTTGCAAACACTCCACCTTCCAGAAAATGATTTAAAAGAATTTAAAAATGCATTTTCTGGATAAATTCCTGTGGGGGCGTGACTTTAAGAGGGGGGCATAGCCCCAAAAAGTCCCACCGTAGCTACGGGCCCAGCTGTAAATAAAGCAAACTAATAGATTTTTTTAAAATTAGCCAGGGTTGGCTACATGCATGAATGGCTGCTGAAGCTATTTGAGTGCCACAAGCATAAGAACATAAGAACATAAGAGAAGCCAATGTTGAATCAGGCCAATGGCCCATCTAGTCCAACACTCTGTCATACAGCGGCCAAAATAGACCAGGTGCCATCAGGAGGTCCATCAGTGGGGCCAGAACACTAGAAGCTCTCCCACTGCTGCCCCCTCCAGCACCAAGAATAGAGTGCATCACCTGCCCCAGACTGAGAGTTCCCATCTATACCCTGTGGCTAATAACCACTGAATTCTCACGTCATAAGAACACAAGAGAAGCTAATGTCGGATCAAGCCAATGGCCCATCCAATCCAACACTCTGTCACACAGCGGCCAAAAATACCAGGTGCCCTCCAGAGGTCCAAAGTGGGGCCAGGACACTAGAAGCCCTCCCACTGTTTCCCCTTCCCTCAAGCACCAAGAATACAGAGCATCACTTGCCGCAGACCAAGAGTTACGAGAGTTCCTATCTATACCTTGTGTCTAATAGCCACTGATGGACCTCTGCTTCATATGTTTATCCGATTCCCTCTTGAAGCCGTCCACGCTTGTAGCTGCCACCACCTCCTGTGGCAGTGAACCCAATGCTTTTTAATGGAGTTGGTTGTCTGCCAGGACCTGAGTCATAGTTCTCCAGTTTTGGTATGATGAGGGGTGAGTCATCCCTGCCATATAAGGCCCCATGATTCGGGGAAACTGGGTGTCCTCACCTTCTTCCTTCGTGCCACGATTCTCGGTGGTCCACTGAACGACAAAACTAGGCCTCAGTGGAGAGAAATTCAGCGATGCACCCGCTCGTGTGAACCGATCTTCAGGGTGAGAGAAGCTAGGCAAGGAAGTCAAACTTTTCAAGGGACAATCCCGTTTTTAATTTCTTCTTCCACTGACTTTCCACACTTGGTGTTAATTTTGTAGAAATCCAACCTGATCGAAAAGGCCGTCGGCTTGGAAGAGCTCAAAGGACTGAGGATCCTGGACTTGTCCGGCAATCGGATTAGTAGCCTGGAGGGTCTGGAGGAGCATAACCTACTTGAGGAGATCAACCTGGAGGACAACCAGGTAAGATCTCGTGTGGCGAACTCAACGGGTCTTATGAGACTGCGGTCACCCGAGCAGTTTGCGCCAATATAGTTGCGTTGCCTTTGCGGATTTAAAGAACACAATCAGACATCAACGTCTTGCCTTCCATGACCCAGTCGTCTGCACCCAGGTCCTGCCAGTCCTGGAAGTGGAGTTTGCCGACACCAGGGAAAGCCCGGTCTTTACGTATGCCAATGCTTCCACTCTGCTTTTCCCGATGTCTGAACCCCCTGTCACGAACAGATGCCGGATGGGAAGTGTGAACAGTCACTTCTGCCTCAATTATGGGTTTTCCCCACTCAGTAGGGATGTGCGCATAAGCGCATATGAGCATAAACGAACCCCATTGCCAGTAATGTGGATGCTTCAGCATGGGACCGGCATGCAGAGTTGCCGCTTCAGGGTGTGCTGTTTGGTCATCCCTTCCCATAATGATTTAAACCCCCGCAAACCTCCTCCTTTGGAGGTTTTCAAACAGAGGCTTGATGGCCATCGGGCAGCAGTGCAGATTCTGTGAACTCAGGCAGATCATGAGAAGGGAGGGCAGGAAATATTGCATCAGTGCTTAGTTCTTGTGGCCCTTTCTCACACGCACAGGGAAAGGCTGATCACCACTTTGGGGTGAGGAAGCAATCTTGGACGGTTTTTTGTCATCTTCTGGGCATGGAACAGCGGTCACTGCAGGTGTGGAGAGGGAGGTGTTTGTGAATTTCCTGCATTGTGCAGGAGGTTGGACTGGATGACCCTGGAGGTCCCTTCCAACTCTATGATTCTATGAAACAGAGGTGCTGCCAGATCGTGCCAAGCCTCCAGTGTGACCGCAGCCTGAGTCTGTGTCCTTTTTCCTGAAGTTCAGCCAAACGTCATTATCTCGTGTTTTTATCCAGTCTGGCTTATACCATCTCAGGCGAGATTTGAGTCCAGCAGCTCCTTAAAGACCAACAAGGTTTTTCAGGCTATAAGTTTTGAGAGTCCAAGCTCCCTTGGAAGATTTGAGAGCCAGTTGGTGCAGTGGTTAAGTGCGCAGACTCTAATCTGGGAGAACCGGGTTTGATTCCCCACTTCCCCGTACTGCTGGATGACCGTGGGCAAGCCGTAGTTCTGGCACAGGTGTCCTTGAAAAAGAGCCGTTTCTGTCAGAGCTCTCTCAGCCCCACCTGCCTCACAGGGTGTCTGTTGTGGGGAGGGGGAGGGAAAAGGAGTTTGAAAGCTGCTCTGAGACTCCTTTGGGTAGTGAAGGGTGGGGTATAAATCCAATCTCTTTTTCTTTTACTTAGAACGTAAAGGGGCACCTTGCAATTGAGAAGGGACACAGTGAGAGAACCGGACAGAGAGGTGGCTGTGAATGTATGCGCTTGAATTAGGGTTGCCAGATTCCTGGAGATTTGAGGGCGGAGCCTGGGGAGGACAGAGATTCGGTAGGGTATGGGGAAAGCTCAATAGAAGAGAAGAAGAAGACGAGATTGGATGTATACCCTGCCCTTCACTACCCATGGGTAGTTACTTAGCAACTCCTGTTACTTAGCATCTTCTGTTATGCACAGGGACCTTAGGGAGCGGGCCTTGGCTCAGTGGGAAAGAGCCTCTGCTTGGCGTGCAGAAGGTCCCAGGTTCAATCCCCAGCATCTCCAGTTAAAGAGGACCAGGCAGTAGGCGATGGAAAAGACCTCAGCCTGAGACCCCGGAGAGCCAAGAAGTGGGGCTGTGGCTCAGTGGCAGAGCCTCTGCTTGGCACGCAGAAGGTCTTTGGTTCAATCCCCGGCATCTCCAGTTAGAAAAGAGACCCTGGAGAGCGGCTGCCAGCCTGAGCAGGCAATACTGGCCTTGATGTACCAAAGATCTGATTCAGCGGAGGGGAGTTTCATTTGTACGTTCACAGCACTGAAGCTCTTACATGGTCACTCCCCAGCTTCTGAGACGTTAACAGAGTTTGGGGAGTGTTTTTAATGCTGGATTTTAATTAATGCATTTCAGTGTTTTGATTTTATCATTTCTGTTTCATAAGAACATAAGAGAAGCCAATGTTGAATCAGGCCAATGGCCCATCTAGTCCAACACTCTATGTCACACAGTGGCCAAAATATACCAGGTGCCATCAGGAGGTCCAGCAGTGGGGCCAGGACACCAGAAGCCCTCCCACTGCTGCCCCCTCCAGCACCAAGAATAGAGTGCATCACCTGCCCCAGACTGAGAGTTCCCATCTATACCCTGTGGCTAATAGCCACTGATGGACCTCTGCTGCATATGTTTATCCAATTCCCTCTTGAAACTGTCCATGCTTGCAGCTGCCACCACCTCCTGTGGCAGTGAATTCCATGTGTTAATCACTCTCTGGGTGAAGAAGGACTTCCTTTTATCCATTCTAACCCGACTGCTCAGCAATTTCATGGAGTGCCCACGAGTTCTTGTATTGTGAGAAAAGGAGAAAAGTACTTCTTTCTCAACCTGCTCAGTCCCATTCATAATCTTATAAACCTCAATTATGTCACCCCTCAGCCGTCGTTTCTCCAAGTTTCTTGAGACGCCTCAGGCAGGTTCCTAAAGAGAAAGCATTAAAATGTCATCAATAGCTGCTCACCTATCGGCCAGCGTCTCTTGTCCGTTGCGGTCTGCGTGAGACACATTGTTGAGATCTTGAGCATATGCTGAGTCCATCGGTGGAACTCAAAAGCTTCCGGTTTGGTGTAGTGGTTAAGTGCACGGACTCTAATCTGGGAGAACCGGGTTTGATTCCCCCACTCCTCCACTTGCAGCTACTGGATGACCTTGGGCAAGCCATAGTTCTGGCACAGCTGTCCTTGGAAAAAGAACAATTTCTGTCAGAGCTCTCTCAGCAGCCCCACCTGCCTCCCAGGGTGTCTGTTGTGGGGAGGGGAAGGGAAAGGAGTTTGTAAGCCGCTCTGAGACTCCCTTGGGTAGTGGGCAGGGTATAAATCAATCTCCTCCTCCTTCTCCTCCTTCTCCTCCTCCTCCTCCTCCTCCTCTTCTTCTTCTTCTTCTTCTTCTTCTTCTTCTTCTTCTTCTTCTTCTTCTTCTTCTTCTTCTTCTTCTTCTTCTTCTTCTTCTTCTCCTTCTCCTTCTCCTTCTCCTTCTCCTTCTCCTTCTCCTTCTCCTTCTCCTTCTCCTTCTCCTTCTCCTTCTCCTCCTCCTTCTTCCTTCTTCCTTCTTCCTTCTTCCTTCTTCTTCCTTCTTCTTCCTTCTTCTTCTTCTCCTTCTTCTTCTTTCTTCTTCTTTCTTCTTCTTTCTTCTTCTTCTTTCTTCTTCTTCTTCTTCTTCTAGGGCAGCAATGCCCACCTGAGGCACATAACACAGTGGGCATACCTGGAGTGGTCAGGGCGGAACCTCCCCCTCCATTCCGGATCAACCTGACTCAGCCGTTTCCCGGTTCCAAAAGGGTTTCTTGGTCTCTTTTCCCCAAAAAATCAATGTCATTTTTTTTCTGTCTCTCGACTAGATCAGTGAGCTGGGGGAGCTGGAATACGTCGAAACCCTGCCCCTCCTCAGGACGCTGAATTTGTTGGACAATCCAGTGCAGGTAAGCCGGAGTAAAAAACGGGGCCGCATAAAGCACAGAGGAAGGCCACAGCTGTCTCAGAACAGTGGGACTCACCCTGCTTTGGAAATGGTGGGGCCGGTGTGCTCCTTTCCCCCCATGGGAAAGGGCCGTAGCTCAGTGGAAGAACCTCTGCTTGGCACGCAGAAGGTCCCAGGTTCAATCCTCGGCATCTCCAGTTAGAAAGGACCAGGCCATAGTTGATGGGAAAGACCTCTGCCTGAGACCCTGGAGAGACATAGGCAGGGGCTGTGGCTCAGTGGTAGAGAATCTGCTTTGCACGCAGAAGGTCCCAGGTTCAGTCTCCGGTATCTCTAGTTGAAAGGACCAGGCAGTAGGTGACGGGAAAGACCTCAGCCTGAGACTCTGGAGAGACATAGACAGGGGCCTTGGCTCAGTGGCAGAGCCTCTGCTTGGCCTGCAGAAGGTCCCAGGCTCAATCCTTGGCATCTCCAGTTAGAAAGGACCAGGCAGTAGATGATGGGAAAGACCCCTGCCTGAGACCCTGCAGAGACATAGACAGGGAAATAGACATAGGACTGTGGTATAGCATCTGCTTTGCACGCAGAAGGTCCCAGGTTCAGTCCCCGGCACCTCTAGCTGAAAGGACCAGGCAGTAGATTATGGGAAAGACCTCTGCCTCAGACCCTGGAGAGCCATGAAGTGGGGCTGTGGCTCAGTGGTAGAGCATCTGCTTTGCACACAGAAGGTCCCAGGTCCAGGCCCTGGTATCCCTTGTTGAAAGGACCAGGCAGTAGGTCAGGTGAAAGACCTCTGTCTGAGACTCTGGAGAGACATAGACAGGGGCTGTGGCTCAGTGGTAGAGAATCTGCTTTGCGCGCAGAAGCTCCCTGGTTCAGTCTCCAGTATCTCTAGTTGAAAGGACCAGGCAGTAGGTGACATGAAAGACCTCTTGCCTGAGACCCTGCAGAGACGTAGATAGGGGCCTTGGCTCAGTGGCAGAGCCTCTGCTTGGCATGCAGAAGGTCCCAGGTTCAATCCTTGGCATCTCCAGTTAGAAAGGACCAGGCAGTAGATGATGGGAAAGACCTCTGCCTGAGACCCTGCAGAGAAATAGATAGGGACTGTGGCTGAGTGGTATAGCATCTGCTTTGCATGCAGAAGGTCCCAGGTTCAATCCCCGGCATCTCCAGTTGAAAGGAGCAGGCAGGAAGTGATGAGAAAGACCTCTGCCTGAGACCCCGGAGGGCCGCTGCCACTCTGAGTAGACAATACTGACCTTGATGGACCTCTGGTTCACACAATAAGCTCTAATTGGCTTTCTCCAAGGACTCTTGAGTTCAGAATGTCGGCTTGAGTCTTTACCCAGGATTGCCAGGCCCCTGCTAGGGTTGGGGGGATCCCTGTCAGGGCCTCTGCCGCTGATCAGCTGGCCAGCAGGGGGGGGACTTAACCGACAGCAACGGGAGACCTAGGTCACTGATAGCGCACACAAGAAGTGGCGTCGTTGCATTGCCGGCAACGCAGGACGCTCTGATATTTGGGCCAGAACTCTATGGTAAAAATGACTTCTACCACCGGGTTTTTGCTCAAAGACCAGAGTGAGGGGAAAGGAGTCTGTAAGCCGCTCTGAGACTTCCGCGTGAAGGGCGGGGTATAAATCCAATCTCTTCTTCTTCCTCTTCCTCTTCTTCCTCTTTTCCCGCTGCCTTCCACTTTTCCTAGCTTGATTGTCTTTCCCAGGAACGCTTGTCTTCTCCGAATGTGACCAAGTACAATAGCCTCAGTTTAGTCAGTTTAGCTCCTGGGGGAGAGTCCAGGCTTGAGTCGATCTAGTAAAGGTAAAGGTCAAGGTTCCCTTGCTCGAAAGCCAGTCGAATCCGACTCTAGGGTTGCGGTGCTCATCTCCGTTTCAAAGCCAAAGAGCCAGCGCAGTCCGAAGACATTTCCGTGGTCATGTGGCCAGCATGACTAAACACCAAGGCGCACGGAACGCTGTTACCTTCCCACTGAAGTGGTGCCTATTTATCTCCCTGCAATTTCTTGCTTTCGAACTGCTAGGTTGGCAGGAGCTGGAACTAGAGACGGGAGCTCACCCCGTCATGCGGCACTCTCGGGTCTCGGACTGCTGAACTACCGACCTTCCACAGCCTGCAGTTCAGCGTCTTAACCACTTGAGCCACCGCAGCTCCTTTGATCAACAGCCCACCTATTTGTCTTTTGGGCGGTCCAGGGTTATCCGGAAAACTCTCCCCCGGCGCCACATTTCAAAGCAGTCAACATTCACTGTCCAGCTTTCACATCCTTAACGTAGTAACAGGGAACACCACAGCGTGAATTGCCCTGACCCGGGTCGCCCAGGCGAGCTCGATATCATTCGATCTCAGAAGCTAATCAGGGCCATTCCCGGCAAGCATTTGGATGGGAAACCTCCAAGGAACACCAGGGTAGTGACACAGAGACAGGCAGTGGCGAACCGCCCCTGAACGCCTCTTGCCTTGAAAACCCTACAGCAGGGGTGTCGAACATGTGTCCCCCCCCCGGAGGACTTCTATCAGGCCCCCAGTGGCGCTGGCTGTCTTCTACTTCTTCTTCCAGTTCTGCTGCTGCTGCTGCCTCATCGCAGGTTTGCAGGTTACAGAGACACACACCCGAACGGCACACTTGAGACTGCAACAGCACAGACGTTTCGATGCAGTAATCCAGGGCAAGAGGTGTCAGTTCTCAGGCTCTGTTAAATCAGCAAAATATTACAAGGGTGCTCATGTTTTAACCATGTTTTTAAGTAAAAAACCCCTTTGTGTCTGTGTCCTTTATAAAGTTTATATCTCCGCTACCTGGCATTGCATTTTGTGATACACGCGGACCGGCCCAACAAGTTCTCATTTATTTATTTACTAGGAATAAGGCCCGTTGTGGAAATAAATACAACGGGCTCTAGAAAGAGGCTCTGGGAGAGTGCCCGGCTTTGGGCACTCAGTGACAATTTGCTTTGGCAATCTTAGCAGGGTATAATGACAGAGTCCACCATTTTCTCCAGAGGAACTGATCTTTGCTACCTGAAGAGCAGTAGTGATCTCCAGCCCGCCCCCAAGATTGGTAACAGTGGTTCCCAGAAGGGAGTGGCTGGTTTGGAGGATGGAGTCTATGGCATTGTACCTGTCTGAGGTCCCACCCCTCAACACTCACCCTCTCCAGGTTCGACCCCTCAAATCTCCAGGAATTTCCCAATCTGGAGTTGATAACCCTATCTCCCTCCCAGCCAACCATCAATGTACCTTTAGTTTTCCATCTCCTCCTCCCTCCCTCCTAGAGGCAGTTGTAATTTTGAGTGATCTCCAGCCCCCACCTGGAGATTGGCAACAATGGTTCCCCATCAGGGAATGGCTGGATTGGAGGGTGGAGTCTATGGCATCGTACCTGTCTGAGGTGCCACCCCTCCTCAAACCTCACCCTCTCCAGGCTCCATCCCTCAAATCTCCAGGAATTGCCCACCTGGAGTTGGCAACCTGATCAGGACTGGGCCCAATAAGTTTTCTCCCAAAGGCCAACATAGGTGTGGAAAGGGCCTTTTACTGACAGAGGAGAAAGTACAGGTGCCAACTCTGATTAGGGAAATACCTGGAGATTTGGAGGGGTGGATCCTGTGGAGGGCAGCATTTGGGGTGTGTGTGGAAGGACTCAGCAGGGTATAATGCCATACAGTCTACCCTCCAAAACAACCATTTTCTCCCAGGGAAACCTCTCTGTCATCTGGAGGTCAATTGTAACAGTGGGAGATCTCCAGGTCCAACCTGGAGATTGGCAACCCTAGGGGCAAGGCAGCCACACAGCAGGGAGTTGAAGAAAATGGTCTGATGGTCGCTGGCCCACCTCGTTAGCCAGCCAGCCATGCTGAAGCTAAGCAGGAGAAAGAGCCTTTTTCCTTTTATTCTGACAGGAAAGTGGCCGTTGAGGAGGGGGTTATGGGCGGGGAGGGGGTCATGCTGAAAGTCCTTTGTTTTTTTACTCACAGAACCAAGCTTGGCTGCCTACCAACAGCCACTGAGGGGACAGTCCCTCACAGGAGTCAAGAGAACGGTCTTCCTCAGGAGAGAAAGCTGTCTGCCAGGGGGAGTGGGTGGGGAAGAGGAGCAGACCCAGCACCCGGCCAATGGCATGCAAGTACTCTTGAGTGGCGGCTGATGGGCCAATGGCTGAGGGAGGGCATTTTACAGCCAATGGGAGCGCATGGAATCTTATGAAACCAAAAGATAAATATTATAAGGAGAGATTTATTTATTTATTTATTTATTTATTTATTTATTTATTATGAGATTTATACCCCGCCCTCCCCACAAAGCAGGCTCAGGGCGGCTTACAGTCAGTGTAAATACATACATAAAACATAATTAAAAATACACCAGTTAAGACATATCATAAATACGAATATAAAACCATTACAATACAAAACACGGTACAAAAATGCAGGCGGTGGTTAGAACCATTGGGCCGGTGTTTCTCCGTATCTGAAGAGCTGGTATTCCTCGCTTGCCAACCCCAGTGGCCCCTGCTTGGTAGTAGGTGCTAGATGTTCCTGCTCAGGCAGCTGCTCCGTTGTGGCATTATGGGCCGGGCGCTCCAATGGCGGCGGCCCCTAATTGAATGCCTGGCGGAAGAGCTCCGTCTTGCAGGCCCTGCGGAACTGAGAGAGGTCCCGCAGGGCCCGGATCTCCTCCGGGAGCTCGTTCCACCAGGTAGGGGCCACCACCGAAAATGCCCCAGCTCTAGTGGCAGCTAGCCAGATCCGTCCCTCATAATAAATGAGTTCGACACCCCTGCCCTACGGGGTCGCCAAAAATCAGGTCTGAATCGCCGGGGCTTTCCACCGCCGTAGCACAAATCAACTCGATCTTGGTCGCCAGCAACACATCCTTATGCACAAGAATCGTTTCTAGCTGCTTCTAAGTTCTTGGTTGCAGTCCATCTCTTGATTGACGGCGGAGCCAAGGAATAAAAGAATCTGGAACCCTCTCCGTTTCTCCACTGTCAGCCTTAAAGCTGTTTATAAACTTACCCTTCCTAGGGATGTCCGTCCCTAGCTTTAAAGTCCCTCCTTTGCCATGTGGATATAATCTCCGTGAGACGGGCTCGCTTCTGATTCAAAAGGCTTTTTTCCGGGCCTTCCCTGATTAACGAGCCGCAGCGTCCCATTCGTCAACGACAGCGGCGTTTAAAGACAAGTAAAATCTCATGTATCAGTCTGATGCAGCAGCTGTTTATAACTTGTCCCGAATGCCGTGGAAGATTAACAGCGCCGGCATCTCGGTTTTGACAGTTTTAGGTCCTCTTTGAAATGATTTTGCGGGGTCAGAGGAAGAAGCGTTGTAGGTTTCGGTATCTTCCCGCTTGGTAGCCGGTTACGGGGCCTCTGCAAAAACTGAGTTGTTTGTTTCGGTAGGACTTCCGGTTTAGTCAGGCCCTTTATTTTATTCTGTTTAAAAGACTTTTTATGCTTTCTCTCCACCCTGATAGGGTCCCAAAGGCAGCAAACTTGAAGACTTTGGAGCATTAAAACAGCATTTAAGATGACAGACAAGGTGATTCAATAAAAAGCATAAAGACAGGGGTCCGCTCTAAGCAGAGAAGTCTTGTGCGCAAAAATTCTACTTCGTGAGCGACTGGCATTAATGCTGTGAGCGAGTTGATTTGGCTCCTGCATAAATTAGTTTGCTCTGGAGCCGTCCTTCCTGAGCGAAGACAAAAATGTGTGAGCTGGAGGCCAAAAACTGTGAGCTAGCCCACACTAACTCAGCTTAGAGGGAATACGGTCCACAGCATGGCGCCCATGGGCGTCATGGTGCCTCCAACATTTTTCTTCGGGCCTATCAAGTGTTTTAGGCCAGTTTGGTGTAGCGGTTAAGTACGCAGACTCTTATCTAGGAGAACCGGGTTTGATTCCCCACTCCTCCACTTGCACCTGCTGGTGTGACCTTGGGTCAGTCACAAGCTCTGGCACAGCTGTTCTCTCAAGGACAGTTTCTGTCAGAAGTTCTCTCAGCCCCACCGACCTCACAGGGGGTGTCTGTTGTGGGGAGGGGGAAGGGAAAGGAGATTGGAAGCCGCTCTGAGACGCCTTTGGGCAGTGAAGGGCGGGATATAAATCCAAACTCTTCTTTTTCTTCTACCTCACAGGGTGTCTGTGGTGGGGAGGGGAAGGGAAAGGAGTTTGTAAGCCGCCCTGAGACACCTTTGGGCAGTGAAGGGCGGGATATAAATCCAAACTCTTCTTTTTCTTCTACCTCACAGGGTGTCTGTGGTGGGGAGGGGGAAGGGAAAGGAGTTTGTAAGCCGCCCTGAGACACCTTTGGGCAGTGAAGGGCGGGGGTATAAATCCAAACTCTTCTTCTTCTACCTCACAGGGTGTCTGTGGTGGGGAGGGGAAGGGAAAGGAGTTTGTAAGCCGCTCTGAGACACCTTTGGGCAGTGAAGGGCGGGGTATAAATCCAAACTCTTCTTCTTCTTCTACCTCACAGG
This sequence comes from Gekko gecko, assembly GCA_029375565.1. Taxonomy (NCBI): domain Eukaryota; kingdom Metazoa; phylum Chordata; class Lepidosauria; order Squamata; family Gekkonidae; genus Gekko; species Gekko gecko. The sequence continues at coordinate 17,939 of JAPDNY010000239.1, read as the reverse complement.
GTGTCTGTGGTGGGGAAGGGAAGGGAAAGGAGTTTGTAAGCCGCTCTGAGACACCTTTGGGCAGTGAGGGGGGGTATAAATCCAAACTCTTCTTTTTCTTCTACCTCACAGGGTGTCTGTGGTGGGGAGGGGAAGGGAAAGGAGTTTGTCAGCCGCTCTGAGATGCCTTTGGGCAGTGAATGGGGGGGTATAAATCCAAACTCTTCTTCTTCTTCTTCTACCTCACAGGGTGTCTGTGGTGGGGAGGGGAAGGGAAAGGAAAGGCGTTTGTAAGCCGCACTGAAACGCCTTTGGGCAGTGAAGGGTGGGGTATAAATCCAATCTCTTCTCTTCTTCTTCTTCTTCTTCTTCTAGGCAGGAGGAGGGGCTCATGCCCAGCAGGAATTCTGATTGGTCACTGGAGACCTTGGAAGCTAAGCAGGGACCAGTGTTCCCTCTAAGCTGAGTTAGCTCACAGTTTTTTAGCCTCCGGCTCGCACATTTTTGTCTTAGCTCAGGAAGGGAGGGCTCCAGAGCAAACTAATTTATGCAGGAGCCAAATCACACTCGCTCACAACTTTAAGGCCAGGAGCTCACCAAGCAGGATTTTGTCTCACAAGACTCCACAGCGTAGAGGGAACATTGGCAGGGACATTCCCTGGTTAGCACTTGGGTGGGAGTCCACCACCAAGGAAATCCAGGGTCGCCATGCAGAGGCAGGCAATGGCCAACCGCCTCTGAACGTCACTTGCCTCAAGTCAGCTGGGACTTGACAGCCCCGTACCGGCTCCCCCGTGTGGCGAAACGATGCCACACGTCAGGTATTTATAGCAAAAACAACCCCTTCTGCGTTGATTTGAGGGTTTATACTCTGTGCATGCTCAGGGGTTAATCTCAAGCTGTCATTACAGTTCTGGTCAAAAGAAAGACCCGGTGTCCCCCCGTCCCCCCCAAATGTTCCCTCTAAGCTGTGAGCAAAAATTCTATTTTGTGAGCTACTGGCATTAAAGTTGTGAGCGAGCAGTTTGGCTACTGCCTAAACTAGTCTGCTCTAGAGCCGTGTTTCCCGAGCCGAGACAAAAATGTGTGAGCTGGAGGCTAAAAAACTGTGAGCTAGCTCACACTAACTCAGCTTAGAGGGAACATAGCCCCCCCCACCAGATTTTGGTTCCTTCTAAATTCCACTCTGCAGAGTTTGGTGGGGTAGCTTTGCTTGCGGTAAGGAATGCAATCCAAGGAGGCGGAGGCATGCCCGGACAAGTCTGGCCTGAAAGCCCCTAAGCGGCAAGGGAGTCCTGACTTTTAGAAGTCCCCATGATTTTCTAGTCTTTTCCGTTTATTTCCTGGAATTTATTTGGGTTTTGCAGTCAAAGCCTCAAGCAGCGGCCCATGCTGGTCAAGGTATAAGAGAGAAGAAAAGAGAGTTTCCCCAGGCTCATTCTAGTGAGTGAAGTTTCCAAAGTTTTCCTGAGCCTCCAGGGTGGCTGAAATGAAGGGGAGGGAATTCTGAATTTGAACAGGGTTCCGACCAGTGTTCCCTCTAAGCCACGTTAGTGCGAGCTAGCTCACAGTTCTTTAGCCTCCGGCTCACCAATTTTTGTCTCAGCTCAGGAAGGGGGGCCCCAGAGCAAACTAACTGATGCAGCAGCCAAATCGCTCGCTCACAATTTTAATGCCAGTCGCTCACCAAGTAGAATTTTTGCTCACAAGACTCCACATCTTAGACGGAGCATTGGTTCCGACTCTTGGCCATCAGGCCGCAATGCCTCTGGTGGCCCGCTGGGGGCAGCAAAGCGTAAATCCCAGTCGTGAAAGGAAGTGAGTGGGAGGAGCCGGAGAGGTGAGCTTCCTCCTTGAGGACTAGCGGCTTGAGAATGCGGGCAAGGTGGGGAAATCCATGATTCCCCGTAGTCAAGACAAGGGGCTGTGGGGTCATTTTACCGCAGGATGTTTCAGTCGGAGGTGGCTCAGAGAGACCATCAAGTGGCGGTGAATGGTGGTTTTGGTGAAGTGAAGGCCACGGACAGAAGGAAAGAAAACTAGGGAAGGTATTAAGAACTTAGAGGTAAGGGCTTTGCTGTAATGGGAGGCAAAGTGGAGAAAGGGTTTAGATGTTGAGAAGAGAACTTCATTTCCCTGAAGATTCTCTCTGCCGTTTCGCCTCCTCTCTCCGCCTCCCCGGCTCTCTTCCTTCTCCCATTTGGAAGACGAGGAGGACGGCCGGCCGCAAAATCCGCAGGGATCGTTCTCCTAATTTCCGGCGCCTGTCTTCTGCTTTCCTAATACCCTGTGACAAAGTATGACAAAAGGGCCTCTCAGGTTTCCGTTCTGAGCAGCTGCATTTCAATATTCTTCCTGCCAGTTGAGACTGAAATGAATTTTGTTCTTTTTTCCAGCAACAGCCCGATTATTGGCTCCTGGTCATTTTCATGCTGCTCCGACTTACGGAGCTGGATCACTAAGAAGATCACCGTGGAGGAAAAGGCAAGTGTCCCATTTTAGTGGTACAGTAAAGCTGCACCGGAGCTGCAGTAGCTCAAGCGGTTAAGACGCTGAACTGCAGGCTGTGGAAGGTCAGTAGTTCAGCAGTTCGAGACCCGAGTGTGCAGCAAGACGGAGTGAGCTCCCGTCTCTGGTTCCAGCTCCTGCCAACCTAGCAGTTCGAAAGCAAGAAATTGCAAGTAGATAAATAGGGACCACTTCGGTGGGAAGGTGACAGCGTTCCGTGCGCCTTGGTGTTTAGTCGTGCCGGCCACATGACCACGGAGACGTCTTCGGACAGCACTGGCTCTTCGGCTTTGAAACGGAGATGAGCACCGCAACCCTAGAGTCGGATTCGACTGGCTTTCGAGCAAGGGAACCTTTACCTTTACCATTAAAGCTCATCATCATCAGTATTATTATTACTACTGCTACTGCCAATGTTCCCTCTAAGCCGTAGAGTCCTGTGAACAAAAATTCCACTTTGTGAGCCACTGGCATTAAAATTGGGAGCAAGTTATTTGGCTCCTGCATAAATTAGTTTGCTCTGGAGCCCTCCTTCCTGAACTAAGACAAAAACGTGTGAGCTGGAGGCTAAAAGTGTGAGCCAGCTCACACTAACTCAGCTTAGAGGGAACACTGGCTACCACCACTACTACTTCTGAATCACCCAGTCTCTGAGTACACAGGGTTCTGGATGATTTACAACAGGTTAATAACATACAAAAATACAGATTAAAATCATCAGATCAATTGTTCCTAATTTGATAATCTCCAGATGGCGTCCATAGTTTAATCTAAAACCTACTCTGGGACTGTGTTTCAGTGTGGTGCAGTGGTTAGGAGCGGCGGACTCTAATCTGGGAGAACTGGCTTGGATTCCCCACTCCTTCTGCACATGCAGCTGCTGGTGTGTGAGACCTTGGGTCAGTCACAAGTTCTCTCAGAGCTGTTCTCTCACGAGCAGTTCTCGAAGGAGTTCTCTCAGCCCCACTGACCTCACAGGGTGTCTGTTGTGGGGAGGGGAAGGGAAAGGAGATTGCAAGCCGCTCTGAGACTCCTTTGGGTACTGAAGGGCTGGGTATAAGTCCAGCCTCCTCCTTCTTTTCCTTCTCCTTCTTCCTCCTCCTCCTCCTTCCTCCTCCTCCGTATTCTCCTCCTCCTCCTCCTTCTTCTTCTTCCTTCTCCTCCTCCTCCTCCTCCTCCTTCTTCTTCCTTCTCCTCCTCCTCCTCCTCCTTCTTCTTCTTCCTCCTCCTCCTTATTCTCCTCCTTCTTCCTCTTCTTCTTCTATCTCGTGGGCAGATTAAGGAGCAGGCCAAAGCAAGGAAGATGGAAGAAAAGAGGAGGGTGCCAAGTATGACAGGAAACCGTTGCTGTCCTCAGTCAAAAAACCTGGTGTGACTAGACTTGACTTCTACTGTAGACTGACGTGTCTAGTCTCTGAAGAAGTGGGCATGCACACGAAAGCTTATACCCAGAATTAATCTTCGTTGGTCTTAAAGGTGCCACTGGGCTCAATTTTTGTTTCATAAGAACAGAAGAGAAGCCAATGTTGGATCAGGCCAATGGCCCATCCAATCCAACACTCTGTGTCATACAGTGGCCAAAAATACCAGGGGCCCTCAAGAGGTCCACCAGTGGGGCCAGGACACTAGAAGCCCTCCCACTGTTGCCCCCCCCCAAGCACCAAGATTACAGAGCATCCCTTGCCCCAGACCAAGAGTCCCTATCTATACCTTGTGGCTAATAGCCACTGATGGACCTCTGCTCCATATGTTTATCCAGTCCCCTCTTGAAGCCATCCATGCTTGTAGCCGCCACCACCTCCTGTGGCAGTGAATCCCATGTGTTAATCACTCTTTGGGTGAAGAAGGACTTCCTTTTATTCATTCTAACCTGATTGCTCAGCAATTTCATGGAGTGCCCACGAGTTCTTATATTGTGAGAAAGGGAGAAAAGTACCTCTTTCTTGACCTGCCCTATCCCAGGCATAATCTTGTAAACCTCGATCATGTCACCCTTCAGCTGTAGTTTCTCCAAGCTAAAGAGCCCCAAGCGCTTTAACCTTTCTTCCTAGGGAAAGTGTTCCTTCATAGTGTTTCTTCGTAGGGAAACTGTTCTGGGGTCAGCCTCTGAAACTGGACCCAGTGACTGACATCCAAAGGTCTCCTAACGCTAAGGCTTCGTTCAGCATCAGGGGCAAACAGCTAGAAGCAGTCCTCCCCTTCATGACAGTAACTGGCTATTAATTGATTTCCATAAGAACATAAGAGAAGCCAATGTTGAATCAGACCAATGGCCCATCTAGTCCAACACTCTGTCACACAGCGGCCAAAAATACCAGGTGCCATCAGGAGGTCCAGCAGTGGGGCCAGGACACCAGAAGCCCTCCCACGGCTGCCCCCTCCAGCACCAAGAACAGAGTGCATCACCTGCCCCAGACTGAGAGTTCCCATCTATACCCTGTGGCTAATAGCCACTGATGGACCTCTGCTCCATATGTTTATCTAATTCCCTCTTGAAACCGTCCATGCTTGCAGCTGCCACCACCTCCTGTGGCAGTGAATTCCATATGTTAATCACTCTTTGGGTGAAGAAGGACTTCTTTTTATCTGTTCTAACCGGACTGCTCAGCAATTTCATGGAGTGCCCACAAGGAGTTCTTGTATTGTGAGAAAGGGAGAAAAGTACTTCTCATTTCTGGAAGCCGCATTAACGTTAATTAGGAGGGAATTCTAACCCTAAACCCGGGCCGCTCTCGTTCAGAGGGCTTTAGCGCACCGAATTAATCCCTTTCCCTGTAATTACCGGGCGCAGGTTGCCGCCGTGAACAAGTACGACCCTCCCCCCGAAGTGATGGCCGCCCAGGATCACATGACCCACGTCATGTACAGCATGATGCAGCCGCAGCGGATCTACGACAGGTACCCGACCTTTCGCCGTCCTCCTTCGGCCCCGTAGGTGGCGCTAGAGTAGAGCTGGTTGCCGAGCAGGGGACCGTCTCCCCCCCGTCCCTTCAAAGTGGGCTCTTCCCCGACCAAAGCCGGCAAGGCAGACCTGCCGTGGACGTCGGGGCGGGAATTAGGCAGATCTTGCCCGGCTGTGCAGGTCATGAAACGAAGTTAGCCGCTCACCTCGAAGCTCCGAGACAGATTGCCCGCCGCTCCGTCTCTGTCGGAGCAGATGGCCGTTTCGCACCGTAAACGAGAGTTGCGAAAAAAAAGATTCGATGGCCGCAGACGATTACGAACTCTCCAGAGGGGGAGGAACGCCTAGAACAGCGGTTTCGTCAGGGTCTTCTTAAGAACATAAGAACATAAGAGAAGCCAATGCTGAATCAGGCCAATGGCCCATCTAGTCCAACACTCTGTCACACAGCGGCCAAAATATACCAGGTGCCCTCAGGAGGTCCAGCAGTGGGGCCAGGACACCAGAAGCCCTCCCACTGTTGACCCCCCTCCAGCACCAAGAATAGAGTGCATCACCTGCCCCAGACTGAGAGTTCCCATCTATACCCTGTGGCTAATAGCCACTGATGGACTTCTGCTCCAGATGTTTATCCAATTCCCCCTTGAAACTGTCCATGCTTGCAGCTGCCACCACCTCCTGTGGCAGTGAATTCCATCTGTTAATCACTCTTTGGGTGAAGACATACTTCCTTTTATCCGTTCTAACCCGACTGCTCAGCGATTTCATGGAGTGCCCACGAGTTCTTGTCTTGTGAGAAAGGGAGAAAAGGACTTCTTTCTCAACCTGCTCAATCCCATTCATAATCTTATAAACCTCGATCATGTCACCCCTCAGCCGTCGTTTCTCCAAGCTGAAGAGCCCCAAGCGTTTTAACCTTTCTTCATAGGGAAGGTGTTCCAACCCTTTTATCAGTCTAGTTGCCCTTCTCTGCACTTTTCCCAATGCTATAATATCCTTGTTGAGATGTGGTGACCAGAACTGTACACAGTATTCCAAATGAGGTCGCACCAATGATTTATACAGGGGCATGATGATACTGCCTGATTTGTTTTCAATTCCCTTCCTAATAACCCCCAGCATAGCGTTGGCCTTCTTTATTGCAGCTACACACTGTCTAGACATTTTCATTGAGTTATCCACTACGACTCCAAGATCTTCGTCGTGGTCTCTGTGCAGTCCCACACATGGGTTGGGCGCCTGCGCACGACCTCGATCGGAGAAACTTCTAGAGCTTTACCTCAGAAGAGCTTTTGGCGGGCTCTCCCCCGCTCTGGGGGAGGAGACATGCACTGCGCATGCCCAGAGCGGGAGAGAGAGCCGCCTCCCACTCAGTTCTTCTTCGACCGCCTTCGTGTTCACACCTCGTTCCTGTCGTTCCTCCATTTACCTCAGCTGAGTATATCTTTCTTCGCTTTCGCTTTCTTTTTCCATCTGCTTCTTTCTCTTCTAAAACTATTTAAAAAAAAAAAAAAAAATCTTTGTCTATCTCTCTTTCCCCCCTCTCCTTTCTTTGGAGGGTGGGTGGGGATTTTTGTATGGGAAAGACTCAATTCTTTAAGGTCTGTCGTCATTGCCCTGCTAAAATTCCATCCAACGACGAGCACGACCTTTGCTTACTTTGTTTGGGTGAGGCCCATAGAGTAGATTCTTGCCCTCATTGCGCGAGTTTCACTCGTCAGGCTCGACGTAATCGAGAGGCTAGGCTCAAAGCTCTTCTTGTTGAATCGGCTTTGTGTCCCACAATGTCTTCGGGAGCTTCCCAGGTCTCGGTAGCCAAGAAATCGGACACCTCCTCGAAGGCACCGAAGCAGAAACCTAAGCGGGCTGAAGATAAGACCCCTTCGAGGTCGAAGACCACGCCCTCTGCTTCGGTTTCGAAAGTGGACCCCATCGTCGTGACTGGGTTGTCGACGTCGATGCCGGCCCTTGCCTCTACATCTCATCAGTCTGCGGCTCGACAACAGACTCCGCAGCACCCTCACTCGTCACCTACGGGGACGATACCGTTGGGCCAGTTGACCAGATCGCCTCCGCACCTGTCTCCGCGAACAGGCTCCCGGTCTCCACGGAGGCGCTCCACTACCCCGATCCACACTTTGGACGAGGGTCTGGTTGTGCACCGCCATGCTCGGTCCCGATCTCGACTGGATCGTCGATGCCTGATCCGTAGGCAATCCCCGTCGTCGTCTGATTCCGCCTCTGACCACCAATGCTGGTCATGCGAAGACCGTCGGGAGCGCCCGGATGCGGCCTACTATTATTCGAGGTCTCCGACACCGGAGAGACACCGCTATGACCGAATCCGGCATTCGGAACGCGGAGATCAGGCCCACGCCCCTGACCGCCCTCGGCGCTCGGCATCTGTGGCCTCGGCTCATTCTGCCTCTCGGGAACAACCTTCTGACCTTCCCAGAAATCGGGACGCTCCGAGGAGGTCCCCGATGGAACCTCGACACCGTCCTGCTGTCGACCACACGGTCGTCGACCTTGTCCAACCCCCGATCCTCCTCTCCTATGTCGATCTCGGACGGGTCGGATTCGGCGGAGTTCGATCCCGAGGTCTCTCGGATCGAGGACGAGCACCGACGCTCGGGGTCGATTTCCCCTACAGAAGGCCCTAAGGCATTTTTGGAGCTCGTTACCAGGATGGCGACTGCCCTCCAAGTTCAGGGCTTTACGGAGGCCCCAGCAGTGACCGACGTCGTTCACCGGTTGGTCCAGGCTGATCTTCCTCCGTCTCCCGTCTTGCCTTTGCTGCCTGTCCACCTTTCTATGTTGAAAGAGTCATGGGAACACCCGGCTTCGATCCCTCCGGTTTCGAGGCGCTATGATGGGATGTACAGGATCCAGGATGCTCCTGGCAAATTCCTTCTTTCTCAGCCACCACCGAACTCCATGGTGGTTCACTCTTCTTCGAAATCGAGGCAGCCTGCCCGCCAGTCCACGCCCCCTGACCGTGAGGGTCGTAAACTGGATCTTCTGGCCAAGAAGATGTACTCTCTGGCCTCCATGAATCTCCGGGTCGATACTTATCTGTCGTATTTGTCTGCTTACGCATTCAACGTTGCCAGTGCAATTCGCCCTGTCCTGGAGTTTGTTCCGGAAGAGCACCGTCCCACTCTCTCGGCCGCCTTGTCTGAGGTTTGTGCCATATCAAAGCAACAAATCAATTCCGTTCGTCATGCAGTCAGCTGCTCCTCTAAACTCCTGGTGTCTTCTGTCGCTCTACGGCGTCATGCCTGGCTGCGGGGCACTTCCCTACAACCGGACGTCAAGTTCCGTGTAGAAGACCTCCCCTTTGACGGAAACGGCCTCTTCCACTCTACCACCGACGAAGTGTTGAAGGCTGTTGATGAGAGTCGTAAGCAGGCCCGAAACCTTGGTGTCTCGGCTGCACCTTACCGTCCCAGAAACCGTTCCTGGAAACCTTCCGCCTCCAGGCGATACCTATCTCCGGCACCTCACTCCCAATGGAGGAGGAAACCGTACGACTCCCGTCCTCCGTCCAAACACCGTTCCCAACCCACCAAAAAGCCGCCGCAGCCTAAGCAGTCTGTTTGACTGTCCCCACCGTCTCTCTCCAATATCGTTCACTCCTTCCGTCCGTACCCGCCTCTTCCCCTTTCTACCAGCCTGGGAAGAAATTTCAACCGACTCTTGGGCCCTCACCATCCTGCGGGTCGGGTACGCCATAGAGTTCGTTTCGCCTCCGATCCTCCCACACTTTGTCGTCACGCCTCCGGACCCCCTCCTCGATCTCGAGGTTTCTGCTCTCCTTGCCAAGGGGGCCATCGAGGTCGTCCCGGAGGCGCAACGAACTCTCGGCTTCTACTCGAAGTATTTCCTGGTCCCCAAGAGGGACGGCGGCTTCAGACCAATTATGGACCTTCGGGATCTCAACCGTTACATTCGGTATCAGAAATTCAGAATGGTCACTCTGCAGTCGATCCTCCCTCTCATTCCACGGGCAGCGTGGCTCGCGTCAGTCGATCTTCACGACGCATACTTCCATGTCACGATCCGTCCTCAACATCGGCGGTTTCTCCGCTTCGCCGTTGGAGATGCCCACTACCAGTACAGGGTGCTTCCCTTCGGCCTTTCTACAGCTCCACGGGTGTTCACCAAGCTGATGGCTGTGGTGGTAGCCGAACTCCACCGACGGGGAGTCACTCTTTATCCTTACATCGACGACTGGCTTCTCGTGGCTCCAACGCCAACTCAATTGCTCCACGACACTCGGGAGACTCTCGCCCTCCTCCGTGCTCTTGGCCTTTGCGTCAACCACGCCAAGTCCTCCCTTCAGCCCCTCCAAATCCTTCGATTCCTCGGGGCTCGACTCGACACCAACCTCGAAGCGGCTTTCCTTCCGGAATCCAGGGCTTCCGACATTCGGGCGATGGTGTCCGCCTTTCAGACGTGTCCCCAACAATCCGCCCGTTCGGTTATGAGGCTTCTGGGTCACTTTGCCTCTACGGTGTTCGTTGTCCGCAACGCCCGGTTGAAGATGCGGCCGCTTCAGCTCTGGCTCCTACGAGCCTTCGATCCCCTCCGGAGGCCTTGGCACACGATTCTATCGATCCCACAAACCGTCCTCGCCTCCCTCGAGTGGTGGGTTCAACCTGTCCACCTCCTTTCCGGGATGCCATTTCGTCCTCCTCCTCCCGAGCTACTGTTGACCACAGACGCTTCCCTCTGGGGTTGGGGAGCCCAGTGTGGAGCGCTTACTGTACAAGGGGCTTGGTCTGCTCGAGATGCAGCTCGCCACATAAATCACCTGGAGCTGCAAGCAATCTACCTGGCCCTCCGGTCTTTTCTTCCGACCCTCCGAGGCCGTGTCGTCCGCGTGGCTTCCGACAGCACCACGGCTGTTTATTATGTCAACAAACAGGGCGGCACTGCCTCTGTTCGTCTCTGCACCTTGGCGATAGACCTCTGGTCCTGGTGCCTCCGCCACTCCATCACGCTCTCAGCGATGCATATTCCCGGGGATCAGAATGTCGATGCGGACCGGTTGAGTCGTTCTGCCTCATCGGACAACGAATGGTCCATTCCCCTCCGGTATCTTCGGCCTCTGTTTCGGGAGTTCGGTCACCCATCTGTCGACGCCTTCGCGTCCGTCGACAATGCTCGATGTCGCCTGTTTTTCAGCAGGGGTCCCCCGTCTGCTCGGTCGCTCGGAGATGCCTTTCTCCACAAATGGAACGGAACCCTGTTTTATCTGTTTCCTCCGTTCCCTCTCATCTCTCGAGTCGTGCAGAAGATTCGTGCAGACCGCACCTCCTGCATTCTGATCACTCCGTGGTGGCCACGCCAGGTCTGGTTCCCGCACCTGCTTCAACTCTCCTGTCGATCCTTCCGTCCCCTCCCTGTCCTCCCAGATCTCCTTTCTCGGGCCCGAGGGAGAATCATCCATCCCAATCCGGGATTTTTCAAATTAACGGCCTGGAGGATCCAGCCCTAGACTTCTCGCCTCAGGTCTCTGAAATCCTCCTGAACGCTAGGAAGCCTTCTACTCGACGTTCCTATCGGTTCAAGTGGAACAGATTCCAATCCTATGCTACTGATCACTCCTTCGATCCGATTCGATCATCTCTCCGTGAGATCTTCGCCTACATCGTGCATTTGAAGGATGCGGGCCTGGCATACTCGTCCTTGAGGGTTCATTTGGCGGCGATCTCCGCCTACCACCCCCTCATCCAAGGCTCATCAGTGTTCTCCCACCGTCTCACCAAAACGTTCCTCAAGGGTCTTCTTCGCATGTGCCCGCCTAGGAAACCGTTGGTGCCTTCCTGGAGCTTGTCTCTAGTCCTTTCTCAGCTCATGGCTAAACCATTTGAGCCGATGGCTACCGCCGACCTCAGGTTAGTGTCCTGGAAGACGGCCTTTCTCGTAGCCATTACCACTGCACGCAGAGTAGGGGAGCTAGCGGCTTTTAGGGCCGATCCCCCTATACCGTTTTTCATAGGGAGAAGGTGGTCCTTAGAACAGATCCTTCCTTCCTCCCTAAAGTCATCTCTGCCTTTCACCTCTCTCAGTCGTCTGTTCTGCCTACATTCTTCCCGAACCCGACTGATGCCTCTCAGAGAGCCCTGCACTGTCTAGACGTGCGCAGAGCGCTCTCTTTCTATCTACACAGGACACAGCCCATACGTAAATCTCCTCGGCTGTTCCTGGCTTATGGCCCCCTCGTCCGGGGAACCCATTTCTTCTCAACGTCTCTCTAAGTGGGTGACTTCCACCATAGCCCTTTGCTATGAGCTGGCGCGTCAACCCGTTCCTACCTGTCTCACTGCCCATTCCACACGGGCGGTGTCGACGTCCACCGCTTTCCTGGCCGGTGTCCCGTTGGAAGACGTCTGTGCGGCTGCTACGTGGTCCTCGGCATCGACCTTCGTGACCCACTACGCACTCGACATCCGAGCTCGGCGGGATGCTGCCTTTGGTCAGACGGTGCTGCGATCTCTCTTCGCTTGACCCTGCTGGACCCTCAGGTAGGACCCGTGGGTGATTTATTTTGCGAGTGATGCTGTGTCTTAACCAGTATTTTTGTGTCCTTTGCAGCTGCCAGCTCCCTCCTCCAACTGGTTCAGCTCTTGTAATCACCCATGTGTGGGACTGCACAGAGACCACGACGAAGATAAACAGGTTGCTTACCTGTAACTGATGATCTTCGAGTGGTCATCTGTGCAGTACCACTAATCCCACCCAGCCTTCCCCGCTGCTGGCATCTCCAGATGTCCTGTTTTTGGATTCTTTGGCCTTGACAGTGGCGGTCGAAGGAACTGAGTGGGAGGCGGCTCTCTCTCCCCGCTCTGGGCATGCGCAGTGCATGTCTCCTCCCCCAGAGCGGGGGAGAGCCCGCCAAAGCTCTTCTGAGGTAAAGCTCTAGAAGTTTCTCCGATCGAGGTCGTGCGCAGGCGCCCAACCCATGTGTGGTACTGCACAGATGACCACTCGAAGATCATCAGTTACAGGTAAGCAACCTGTTTATCTCTCTCTTGGTCCGTCTCTGCTAGTTCAGACCCCATCAACGTGTATTTATATTTAGGATTTTTGGCTCCAATGTGCATCACTTTGCACTTGGCCACATTGAACCCCATTTGCCACGTTGACGCCCACTCACCCATCCTCAACAGATCCCTTTGGAGTGCCTCACACTCCTCCCTGGTTTTCACCACCCTGAACAACTTCATGTCATCTGCAAATTTAGCCACTTCACTTCTTAACTCTCTCCCTTCAGACTGCTGGTGTCCCCAGCAAACAAAACAGCCACCCGGTAATTTGTGGCTCACGGGGTGGTTTGGGCAGACGAAAAGGAGGGGTACTCGGCCGGCTTAGCATGACGGCCTCCCCTGTAACTCCTTTCTCGTCTTGCTTTAAACAGGATGCTGGTGAGGCAAAGACCCCGTCCTTGTGGAACTTTGCAATCACGTGGCCTCTGGGCCACTGTCTGTAGAAAGTAGTGACATTGTTTGAATCAAGCCTTAGCTAGAGTTGTCGAACTCCAGGCGGGCCTGGTAACGAATAAATCTACACTGCGAGAGATGTATAAATTAACGTGTTCTGTTCATAACTATCTTTCCATAAAGGGCATAATGTGCTGTTATTACATCCTTCTCAGGTACATATATTCAGTTCACTCAGTTTAGCAACTACCAGTCAATTTTCGCATCAATTGTAAAAAAAGTCAGAGATCAGTTCCCCTGGAGGATATGTCGATCAATGGCTACCAGCCATGGTGACTGAAGGGAACCTCCACTTTCAGGGGCAGTAAACCTCTGAATCCCAGAGCGAGGAAGTAATACCAGGAGAAGGCCTGGGCCTCCATACCCTGTTGCTGGCCCTCCAGAGGAACTGGTTGGCCACTGTGTGAGACAGAATGCTGGACTAGATGCACCACTGGTCAGATCCAGCAGGGCTCTTTTAAGAAGTCCTTGGCTTCTTCTGCCCTGTTGTTGGCCCTCCAGAGGAACTGGCTGGCCACTGTGTGAGACAGGAGGCTGGACTAGATGGACCCCTGGTCTGATCCAGCAGGGCTCTTCTGATGTTCTTATCAGGGGAGGCCTCGGCCTCTTTGCCCTGTTGCTGGCCCTCCAGAGCAACTGGCTGGGCACTGTTTGAGACAGGAGGTCAATCCAGCAGAACTCTTCTGATGTTCATGTGACTTGTGCCCATGTGTGTCTTGTCTAGTGCCCCTGAGGTCCATGTGAAAAACCTAACGAAACCTCCCTCCTCCACACAGCACCTTGCCGAGCCTTGACGCTCCCTACCCCATGCTGGTGTTGACCGGTCCACTGGCCTGCTGGAAGCGGGAACTTTGCCACAGGCTCTGCAGGAAGTTCAACAACTATTTCAGATACAGGTACGTCTAACTGGAGGGTGGTCGGAAGAGTGATTGGGCAGGTTGTCGTTAAGATGAAACTGTACGGAAGGCAACATGTGCCAATTCTAGGGGTTCTCTCCCCCAGTTTGATGGTGGAAAGTGCCATCAAGTTGCAAGCTCACTCATAGGGTTTCCAAGGCAAGAGATGTTTAGAGGTGGTTTCCCATTGCCTGCCTCTGGATCGTGACCCTGGATTTCCTTGGTGTTCCCAAAGAGTGATTAACACATGGAACTCACTGCCACAGGAGGTGGTGGCAGCTACAAGCATGGACAGTTTCAAGAGGGAATTAGATAAACATATGGAGCAGAAGTCCACCAGTGGCTATTAGCCACAGGGTATAGATGGGAACTCTCAGTCTGGGGCAGGTGCTGCACTCTGTTCTTGATGCTGGGGGGCAGCAGTGGGAGGGCTTCTGGTGTCCTGGCCCCACTGCTGGACCTCCTGGTGGCACCTGGTATATTTTGTGACAGAGTGTTGGACTGGATGGGCCATTGGCCTGAATCAACACTGGCTTCTCTTATGTTCTTATATTCTCCCATCCAAGTGCTAACCAGGACCAACCCTGCTTAGCTTCTGAGATCTGACGAGATTGGGCTGGCCATTGCCTGCCCTCTTCACAGCAACACTTCCTTGGTGGTCTCCCATCCAAATACTAGCCATGGAGATTTCATACAAACATGCCTACCAATCCACTAAAAATTCTTCTGTCAGCAGATGGCTATAGAAAGTCATGACCTCTGTTGAACCAGCTATGGAGACAGACCAAGATGGGGAGCCATGTTGGTCTGTCTGTAGCAAGAGAAAAGAGCAAATGTCCAATGGCACCTTAAAGACTAACAAAATTCATGGCAGAGTTTGGCAGAACGGGCTTGCCCTGGCCTGCAGGCCTTGTTCCACTCTGCCCTCCAAAGTTTTCTCAACACCCGGAGAGGCTTTTCTCTCTTTCCAGTAACTTGCCACCCTCTGACCTTTGTACAACTTGCATGCTGGGAGGGTCAGGACTCCCAGCTTCCCTTCCACGTTCGGGGGCCCTGACTCTGTGCCCCCCGCTGCCCAGCACCTGGTCATCATGGGGACAGTTTACTGCCTTGTGCGCCCTTGGAGGAATATCCATTTGCCAACTGCCTGCCTTCCCTTTGGGGCTCCTTTTAACTTTTTTAGCATGTCCAAGATGGTAGAGGTCTATGTGGTACAGAGAACCACTACCAGCATCCAAAGTTATAAAGTCTTTATTAAAAAGAAAATGTTCACAAGCATACTTTTAACACAGCACCAGATTGAGCAAGGGATTCAAAAGAAATGGGGAAAATGCGATTCCTCTGTCCCTCTCTCTATACATGCCCTATCAGATGTTACAATATAGGACAGGCTCTTAAACTTAGAAAGTTATAAATCTCTACAGAGTTACCATTACCTTGAAGCTTTTCCCCAGCTCTTCAGGCAAGCACATGGTCAATGGTCACCTCCTTAAAAGTTCTGTCTGCTTCATGGACTCAGCACCCAAAGAGAAGAGAGCTCCTCTTTGCTGCAAGGAGTTTTTATCATCTCTGTTTCTCCATCCCCTAACCAGGTGAGGTCATGTCAAAGAAACTGTTCCTGAAATTTCTAGAATGTTACTTCCTGAAGCCTCTCTAGTATTCAGTTCCTCTCATATCTCTGTTCCCTGCTTGAGGGAGGGGGAGACTGGACCCTCTTATTGTCTCTAGCTAGACCTATTGACATTTGTTAAGAGGTTGCTGAGGTGAGCGTGGAAAGCCATGGACTGACTTCTTCCTCCCCGCCTGTTCTCTGCCCAGAGAGGGAAAAAGCCTTTTAAAACTCTGAGTGAAGGTTTTGCTCATTTCAGACCTCCAAAGACAATCAATCAATCAATCCTTTATTACGGTCAGAGACCCATCAAACAGTGTACAGAATAAAAAACTCAGCCAAGTTACCAAAAGGTTTGGAGCATTACAGAGTGGAAACAACATAAGGAGTATTAAGAAGGTGCTTACGCTTTGTGATTACAATAAAAGGTATTTGGCAACATTCCTTGATATTACTGTAGTTTTATCCTCCAATAAATGTTTCAACAAAAGATCCTCAGAGTGGATTACTAGCTGATTTTGAACCCTGAATGGACTTAATATAGGCGTAACCTCCAAAGACAAAAAATGCATTTCTTCGCACAGGGGAAGAGTTTTCGTGAGTCACTTCTGAAGAAGTGAGCCACGACTTCCGAAAGCTCACACCCCGCCATCAATGTTTTCAGTCTTTAAGGTGCTACCGGACTCTTGCTCTTTTCTACTGAACCAGCTAGTCAACGTTGCAAAGGTATGAGATCTGAGAACCTTCTGTTGCCCCAGAAAGAGAAGGAATTATTGGGTTGGACCCTGTGTAGTTTTTCACAACAGGACAGATAATGTTCCCCCTGGCCAGGAACCGACATACCTGAGGGACCGCCTTTCCCCGTATAGATGCCAGAGAGCACTATGGTCAGGAGCGCAACATCAACTGGTTATTCCAGGCCCCAGGGAGGCCAGGCTCGTGGCTACCAGAGCCAGGGCCTTTTCAGTGGCAGCTCCTTATTGGTGGAACAAGCTCCCGGAGGAGATCAGGGCCCTGCGGGATCTTGTGCAGTTCCGCAGGGCCTGTAAGACGGAGCTCTTCCACCAGGCCTTCCATTAGGATCCGCCCACCACTGCCATCGACGGCCACGATTAACATCGGTGGCGTCGGCTGGCCATAGCTGAGATCGAACCATACGACCTTGAAGAACTGGAGACTGCTGCGTTGGAGTGCTTGGAGCCCTACATTATAATGCACGCCATCTTGCCTTAATAACGACTGTATGCGCTTTAATTGAAATTTTGTCGATTGTTTAGATGGTTTTAAGTGTCGTAAATGTTTTAATTGTTCCTACAAATCTTGGCACGTTGGGCCAAGCAACGTGACCCGCCCTGAGCCCCTTTGTGGGGAGGGCAGGCTATAAATGTAGTCAAATAAGTAAGTAAATAAATAAATAAAATTTTCAATCAAGGGAAAAGCACATGGGGGTAGGCTTGAAATCCTCCTCCCTTCACAGTGTAGGCCGGATCCAAATCAGCACCCTGTTCATCTGTTAAGAGACTCTTTAAAAATGCTAGGGGTCCTAACCCCCAAACCTCCATCAAACTAGGACCCGAATCGGATAGGAATCTGTAGACCCTGTGTTTTGCAGTGCAAATGTATAATCACCTTCCGGCACTGCAGAAATAGAGGAAACCATATCAGCATTGAATTTCAGTTAGTATAGAAGTGGAGGGCCAATCCTTTCCTCATCGTGTTTCCAGTAACCCAGGGCCGGCTCCAGGTGTCTGGGCGCCTTAGGCAGGAAGCCTGGGGCGCCCCCCACTGGGGATGCCAACCTCCTGGTGGGGCCTGGAGACCGGGGGCCGACGGTGGAGCGCTGGCTTTCTTGGAGGCTCCACAGCTGCGGGGCCCCCAGGAAAGCCAAGGAAGGGGGCGGGGGTCTAGCCGCCACCCCCTCTCTCCCAGCGCCGGTTTTCTTGGGGGCTTCACGGCTACGGGACCCCCAGGAAAGCCGGGAAGGGGGTGGGGGGGTCTAGCTGCCGCCCCTCCCTCCCAGAGCCGGCTGTCCTGGGGGCTCCGCGGCTGCGGGGGCCCCAGGAAAGCCGGGAAAGGGGCGGGGGTCTGGCGGGGGGTGGCGGGCGCCTGGTTAGGGCAGCGGGGGCGCTTTGGGGGGGAGTGGGGCGCCATTTGGTGCCCCTGAGGCCGAGGCGCCCTAGGCGAGCACCTAGTTCGCCCAATGGGCGATCCGGCCATGCAGTAACCTGACCGTTGCTCCGCACCGGATCTGCCCGTAGTTCATCAGACCGCAGTGCTCCTGTTGGCCTGCAGGTGGCAGCAGAGCATAAACCCAAGCTGTGTGAGATAGTAAATGGGTAAGCGGAAGAGGTGCTCATTTTGGTCTAGCAGCTTGAGACCCGAGCCAGATGTGTAAATCCCTCATTCCCCATAGTCAAAATAAGGGTCTGAGGGGTATGTTTCACCACATGATGATTCGTGACTGCCCCAAATGCACCCCATCCCTAACTGAGCATTGCAGATCCAGCAGTTCCAGGCTTGTGAATTGTCCCCAGAAA
>JAPDNY010000238.1:42500-66753 GCA_029375565.1 Gekko gecko | reverse complement strand
CTTGAATGCCAGTCGCTCACAAAGTAGGATTTTTGCTCACAAGACTCCACAGCTTAGAGGGAACGTTGGTCACCAGCGGCGCTCCCTCTAAGCTGAGGTGGTGTGAGCTAGCTCACGGTTCTTTAGCCTCCAGCGCACACATTTTTGTCTTCGCTCAGGAAGGAGGGCTCCAGAGCAAACTAACTGAAGCAGTAGTCAAATTTCTTGCTCACGACTTTAATGCCAGTGGCTCACAAAGTAGGATTTTTGCTCACAAGACTCCACAGCTTAGAGGGAACATTGGTCACCAGCAGCGCTCCCTCTAAGCTTAGGTGGTGTGAGCTAGCTCATGGTTTTTTAGCTTCCAGCTCACACATTTTTGTCTTGGCTCAGGGAGGAGGGCTCCAGAGCAAACTAACTTATGCAGTAGTCAAATTTCTTGCTCACAACTTTAATGGCAGCAGCTCACAAAGTAGAATTTTTGCTCACAAGACTTCCACAGCTTAGAGGGAATACTGGTCCCAAGTGATGTTCCCTCTAAGCTGCAGAGTCTTGTGAGCACAAATTCTACTTTGCGAGCTGCCGGCATGGAAGTGGGAGCCAGCCATTTGGCTGCTGCATCAATTAGCCCTCCTTCCTGAGCTAGGACAAAAATGTGTGAGCCGGAGGCTAAAAAAACCTGTGAGCTAGCTCCCACTCACTCAGCTTAGAGGGAACACTGGTCACAAGCAGTGGCAGATCAACCATTAAGCAGACTAGGCAAGTGCTTAGGGCGCCAGGGCCAAAGGGGGCACCCCAAAGTTGGGGAAAGGGTGGAAAGAAGGAAAACAACAATGAATGAAGATTTGTTTTTAAAAAATTGATAAAACTAGTGCAAATTGATCATGGTGCACCCTAGGGTTATTTTCTATTTTTTGTTGGCGAGGTGCAGTGTCATCGGCTATGTTTAAATGTAAAATGCATGTGTTAAAAAAGTAAAAGGATGGAGCCAAATTCAGTTGCCATGACAGTCATTTCAATGGGGGGGGCACCAAGATTGCTTAGGGCACCAAGGGGTCGGGGGCACCAAGACTGGTCAGGGCTTGGGGCACCAGTGAGCCTTAATCCGCCCCTGGTCACAAGCAATGCTTCCTAAGAACATAAGAGAAGCCAATGTTGAATCAGGCCAATGGCCCATCTAGTCCAACACTCTGTCACACAGCGGCCAAAATATACCAGGTGCCATCAGGAGGTCCAGCAGTGGGGCCAGGACACCAGAAGCCCCCTCCCACTGCTGCCCCCTCCAGCACCAAGAATAGAGTGCATCACCTGCCCCAGACTGAGAGTTCCCATCTATACCCTGTGGCTAATAGCCACTGATGGACTTCTGCTCCAGATGTTTATCTAATTCCCTCTTGAAACTGTCCATGCTTGTAGCTGCCACGACCTCCTGTGGCAGTGAGTTCCATATGTTAATCACTCTTTGGGTGAAGAAGGACTTCCTTTTATCTGTTCTAACCCGACCGCTCAGCAATTTCACGGAGTGCCCACGACTTCTTGTATTGTGAGAAAGGGAGAAAAGTACTTCTTTCTCAACCTGCTCAATCCCATTCATAATCTTATAAACCTCGATCATGTCACCCCTCATCCGTCGTTTCTCCAAGCTGAAGAGCCCCAAGCATTTTAACCTTTCTTCATAGGGAAGGTCTTCCAACCCTTTTATCATTCTAGTTGCCCTTCTCTGCACTTTTTCCACTTTTTCCTCTAAGCTGTGGAGTCTTGTGAGCCAAAATTCTGCTTTGCGAGCTGCTGGCATTAACAGCTGTGAGCGAGCCATTTGGCTGCTGCATAAATGAGCCATCATTCCTGAGCTAAGATGAAAATCTGTGAGCCGGAGGCTAAAAAACCTGTGAGCTAGCTCACACTCACTCAGCTTAGAGGGAACACTGGGGAGGAGCAATGCTCCCTCTAAGCTGTTTAGTCCTGTGAGCAAAAATTCTACCCTGTGAGCTACTGGCATTAAAGTTGTGAGCGAGCGATTGGGCTGACTGCAGAAATGGGTTTGCTCTGGAGCCCTCCTTCCTGAGCGAAGACAAAAATGTGTGAGCCAGAGCCTCAAAACCTGTGAGCTAGCTCACACCGACTCAGCTTCGAGGGAACACTGAAGATGATGAGCAACGTTCCCTCTAAGCTGTGGAGTCTTGGTGAGCAAAAATAACACTTTGTGAGCTACTGGCGTTAAAAGTTGTGAGCCGGCGGTTTGACTGCTGCATAAAGCAGTTTGCTCTGGAGCCCTCCATCCTGCGCGAAGGCAAGAGTGTGTGAGCCAGAGGCTAAAAAACTGTGAGCTAGCTCACATTGACTCAGCTTAGAGGGAACACTGCCTGTGAGCAGTCTGTATTCTCACAAACGTCTGTTTAGGAGTAAGTCCTGTTAAACTGAGCAGCATTTGGAGCACAATCTGAGACTTCATTCATTAGGAAGCAAGTCCCGTGACACATGATGCGACTTAGTGAATCCAGTTGCTTGACTGCCCGCTGCAGAGGTTTGGGTTGCCGGTGGAACTTTAGAATTTTAAGAACATAAGAGAAGCCAATGTTGGATCAGGCCAACGGCCCATCCAGTCCAACACTCTGTCACAGAGTGGCCAAAAATACCAGGTGGCATCAGGAGGTCCAGCAGTGGGGCCATAAGAACATGAGAGAAGCCAATGTTGGATCAGGCCAACAGCCCATCCAGTCCAACACTCTATCACAGAGTGGCCAAAAATACCAGGTGGCATCAGGAGGTCCACCAGTGGGGCCATAAGAACATAAGAGAAGCCGATGTTGGATCAGGCCAATGGCCCATCCAGTCCAACACTCTGTCACAGAGTGGCCAAAAATACCAGCTGCCATCAGGAGGTCCACTAGTGGGGCCATAAGAACATAAGAGAAGCCAATGTTGGATCAGGCCAATGGCCCATCCAGTCCAACACTCTGTCACAGAGTGGCCAAAAATACCAGGTGCCATCAGGAGGTTCACCAGTGGGGCCATAAGAACATAAGGAAGCCGATGTTGGATCAGGCCAGTGGCCCATCCAGTCCAACACTCTGTCACAGAGTGGCCAAAAATACCAGGTGCCATCAGGAGGTCCACTAGTGGGGCCATAAGAACATAAGAGAAGCCAATGTTGGATCAGGCCAATGGCCCATCCAGTCCAACACTCTGTCACAGAGTGGCCAAAAATACCAGGTGCCATCAGGAGGTTCACCAGTGGGGCCATAAGAACATAAGAGAAGCCAATGTTGGATCAGGCCAATGGCCCATCCAGTCCAACACTCTGTCACAGAGTGGCCAAAAATACCAGGTGCCATCAGGAGGTTCACCAGTGGGGCCATAAGAACATAAGAGAAGCCAATGTTGGGGGAACGTTCCAGGGCCATTTGTGTGTTCCGATCCACCCCACCTTCGTTTTTCTACAGCTGTTTAGTGGACCTGTAAGGATCAGAATTTACGGGTCTGGAGGCTTTCGTTAAGTGCGATGGAGCTGTAAGTTTTTACAGGTTAGTTGCAATGCCGCATGTAGAGCTGTGGAGTTTTGTGAGCAAGAAATCGACTTTGTGAGCTACTGGCCTTTATTTATTTATTTATTTATTTATTTAATACGACTTATATCCCACCCTCTCTGCATGGTCAGATTTAATTTAAAATATATATATAAAATACAAAGGAATTGGTAAAAATACAATTAAAACACTAATAAATTACAACTATATCCTTCAGCCGGTGCAGTCTGCAGTGTCTTTCATGTTCTTTTAATCTTGTCTGAATGCTACGCTGCGTGGTCCCGATGTAAACTTGTCCACAACTGCATGGTATGCAGTAGACTCCTGCAGAAGTGAGGGGTCTCTTCTGCCTTTTGCCAATCATAGCATCTGTTGTATTTTTCCGGTAGGTCTGAATAGACAACCTACAAACAGTCTGAGGATGCCAGTCACAGCTACTGGCGAAACGTCAGGTCCTATAATGCCAAGACCACGGCCACACAGCCCGGAAAATCTACAGCAACTAATAAAGTATACAATATTGAGGAAGACACCCAGGGCTATTTTTGGGTAGGAACGCACAGGAACAGAGTTCCGGCTGGCTCCCGAGTGGGCCATGCCCAGCAGGGACTCATTAGGATAATAGGCCACACCCAGCAACAGAAACTCATTAGGATTGGCTACATTAGGGATGTATGGCCTAACATTCGAAGGAGTTCCTGCTACAAACAAAGCCCTGGGTTTTGACAACAAACAAGGTAAACAGAATAGGAAGCAAAAGGTGGGTGTGGCTGGATGACCACACTTCTAGTAACATGGAGGTGTGGCCTAATAGGCTAATGAGTTTCTGCTGTTGGGTGTGGCCTATTATGCTAATGAGTTCCTGCTGGGCTTTTTCTACAAAAGAGCCCTGAAGACACCTATTTGTTGCCTTCTGCTTTTCCTAGGGTTGCCAGGTCCCCTGGGGAGGGCAGAGGTTCCCCTGTTCAAAGGGCCCCCAATCTGCCAGTCCAGATCTGGCTGGCAGGGGGAACCGCACCCTCGAAGTGGCCAGATCGGGCCGACGTGCTGGGCGATGCTCTAGCAATCACCCTGAAAACTCTATGGTTCCAGAATGGGACCAGCGCTCCCCGCTGCAGCCGGTAAGTCACTTGGTAACCCTAGCTATTCCCCCCACACACACACATATCTGCTGCTTATCTACTACAGTAGGCTGCAAAACATACAGCAGGGATTGTCTCGAAGGATGTTTGTAGCCAATCCACAATAGTACCCAAGCTGAAGAGGTGATACACAGATCGATCCTACTGGGGCCTTTTAGAGCATGTGCATATGCAAGAAGAGTCCAGGTGAAAAGTACTGTGTTCATGGCATGGAAAGGCGGACGATGACATGCTGAACAGTGCTGGCAGAGGCCAACTATATACACGCACCCCAGAAACACCCACAGTCCTATTGGGGGTTTGAATCTCCTGCCAAACTCCCTATTAATGGCAGGGCCGGATCGCCCATTGGGCGAACTAGGCTCTCGCCTAGGGCGCCCGGCCCCGGCCCCAGGGGCGCCAAATGGCGCCCCCCAAAAGCCCCCCTGCCGCCCTAACCAGGCGCCCACCGCCGCCGCTAGACCCCCACCCCTTCCTGGCTTTCCTGGGGGTCCCGCAGTCGCGGAGCCCCCAGGACAGCCGGCACTGGGAGGGAGGGGCGGCGGCTAGACCCCCCGCCCCTTTCCCGGCTTTCCTGGGGGTCCCGCAGCTGCGGAGCCCCCAGGACAGCCAGCGCTGGGAGGGAGGGGGCAGTGGCTAGACCCCCCGCCCCCTTCCTGGCTTTCCTGGGGGTCCCGCAGCCCCCCGGTCTCCAGGCCTCACCGGGAGGTTGGCATCCCCAGTGGGGGGCGCCCCAGGCTTCCTGCCTAGGGCGCCCAGACACCTGGAGCCGGCCCTGATTGATGGACTAAAAGGGTGGACTAGGATCCTTGTCCCCTACTGTGTTAGGAGCCAAGCTCGGGGACTTGGGCCGCAGACCCCTACTGGCCGTCCACGGACACAACACCAGGCTATATTGTTCCTTTCTAGACAAGCGAAAGTCAGTGCTTTTCAAGGCTTTTCTTTTGCTCTTTGTGAGGACCACAGACAAGTTAGAAGGGGATGACAGTCCCGACGTAGATGCGAAAAAGCTGTAAGGACACTGAACTGCAAAACATAAACATCGAGCATGTGCAAATTTTCAGCTCAAAAGAGGAAGCCATCCCTCTTGCAACACGGCGAGTATTCTGACACCCAAGTGTGGGCTGTTAAGGCTGCTCTTAGTTATGTGCCAAGGTACAACAGGGAGGGGAAACCCAGGCCTTCGAGCATGAAGAGCAGTCCTGTGAGGTTGCTGTAGGCTTTGACAGCACAATCGCAGGTTGTCTTCTTATTTCGACTTTTTGTTTAGGCAAGAACTTCCTCTCAACGTGCGACTCCGACAGGATGCCTTTTCCCTCAGCACGGCAAAAATACCATTCGGACCCCAGTCAATTCTTCTTAAGAGGCGTTCCTTCAACGAGAAGGGCAGGACGGCCTGTCCTCTAAGGGCTGGTCTGGGTCGGGGGTCGATCTGTAGGAAAGAGAGAGAACGAGAAAGTTTTTCAGTACTACCGTTCTAAGAAACAAAGAACGAGAAACGAGCACTGGTAACGGAAGGTGAATGAGAAAGATGGTGTGTTTGCGTAACGCTTGCGTTTGTGTCGGGTGGTATGCATTTTTGGAACAATTTTATGGCATTCCTAGTAAGAACATAAGAGAAGCCAGTGTTCAATCAGGCCAACGGCCCATCCAGTCCAACACTCTGTCACACAGCGGCCAAAATATACCAGGTGCCATCAGGAGGTCCAGCAGTGGGGCCAGGACACGAGAAGCCCTCCCACTGTTGCTCCCCCCAAGCACCAGGAATACAGAGCATCACTTGCCCCAGCCTGAGAGTGCCTATCTATACCTGGTGGCTAATAGCCACTGATGGACCTCTGCTCCATATGCTTATCTAATTCCCTCTTGAAGCTGTCCATGCTTGTAGCCGCTGCCACCTCCTGTGGCAGTGAATTCCATGTGTGAATCACTCTTTGCATGGAACAATTTTATGGCATTCCTAGTAAGAACATAAGAGAAGCCAGTGTTCGATCAGGCCAACGGCCCATCCAGTCCAACACTCTGTCACACAGCGGCCAAAAATACCAAGGGCCATCAGGAGATCCAGCAGTGGGGCCAGGACACTAGAAGCCCTCCCACTGTTGTTCCCCCCAAGCACCAGGAATACAGAGCATCACTTGCCCCAGCCTGAGAGTGCCTATCTATACCTGGTGGCTAATAGCCACTGATGGACCTCTGCTCCATATGCTTATCTAATTCCCTCTTGAAGCCGTCCATGCTTGTAGCTGCCACCACCTCCTGTGGCAGTGAATTCCATGTGTGAATCACTCTTTGGGTGAAGAAGGACTTCCTTTTATCCGTTCTAACCCGACTGCTCAGCAATTTCATGGAGTGCCCACATGAGTTCTTGTCTGGTGAGAAAGGGAGAAAAGTACCTGTTCCTCTACCTGCTCTATCCCATGCATAATCTTATAAACCTCGGTCGTATCACCCCTCAGCCGTCGTTTCTCCAAGCTAAAGAGCCCCAAGCGCCTCAACCCTTCTTCATAGGGAAAGCGTTCCCACCCCTTTTCACTAGTTAATGAGGGCTTGCTCATTGAAGCCGTGTTTCAAGCCAAAGAGCCTGGAAAAGTCTGAGACGCAAGGGGTCAACTTAAGTATCTTACGTATCTGTCTGCTTACAAGGTGTCCTGCTGGCATCCTTCGTACGTGACAATCCAGAGGCCCACAAGCAACACAGTGCTAGACAGCTAAGTAAATACATGTGCGTGCTGTTGCAGCCGCACATATCTAAGGGCGAGATGCCCACTAAATAATGCTCTTTTTAAAAAGTCATTCTCCAACGAAGGTATGCAAGACAACTAAATGTGAAAATGTATCAGAAGGCATCGTTGTGTTGACTTCAACTGAACTGAAACAGTTGAGCTCCATTTAATGGTTTGATGGTGTTCAGATTGCAATGCAGTTGCATGCCATTGTGATGGGGTCCTAGATCAGGGGTGTCAAACATGAGGCCTGGGGCCAGATCAGGAGGGCTTCTATCAGGCCCACAATGGAACTCGCCGTCTTCTGCTTCTTCTTCCAGTTCTGCTGCTGCTGCGTCATCGGAGGTTTGCAGCTTACAGATACACACCTGAACAGCACACTCAAGACTGCAACAGCACAGACAATTTGATGCAATAATTCAGAGCAAGAGGTGTCATTCATCAGAAACTGTTAAATAAACAAAATATTGCAAGAGCGCTAATGTCTTAAGCACGCTTTTATGTTAAGTAAAAAAAAAACTTTGTGTTTGTGTCCTTTATCAAGTTTATATCTCCACTACCTGGCAGACACCCTGTGAGGTCGGTGGGGCTGAGAGAGCTCTTTCAAGAACTGCTGTTCTGTTGGAGAAACAACTACTTCAGCTGGAGAAAGGCCGGATCCATCCCGGTGCCACTTTCTGACAAGCAACAAAATAATTCAAGTAATGATTATTTTTTTCTCTCTCCACAAGGACCCTTTGGGACTACAGATGACGGACAAGGGAAAAAATGGGTTGTTTGCAAAATACAAATCTATACAACCAGAAAGATTTGCGGGTGCTTGGCCATATTTAGGAGGAGCTGCGGTGTCTCAGTGGTTAAGTCGCTGAACTGCAGGCTGGAAGGTCGGTAGTTCAGCAGTTTGAGACCCGAGTGCCACATGACAGAGTGAGCTCCCGTCTCTGGTCCCAGCTCCTGCCAGCCTAGCAGTTCGAAAGCAAGAAATTGCAAGGAGATAAATAAGTACCACTTCGGTGGGAAGGTAACAGCGTCTAGTCATGCCAGCCACATGACCACGGAAACGTCTTCGGACAGCGCTGGCTCTTCGGCTTGGAAACGGAGACGAGCACCGCAACCCTAGAGTTGGATTCGACTGGCTTTCGAGCAAGGGGGACCTTTACCTTTACCTTTTAGCCATATTTAACCCTTTTTCAGGAGGGAACAAGCCCGTGCTTCTCCTATCAGAATGAATGACGCCACAGAAAGCCCAAGTGGAGAATTCATCTAGTGCTGCCAGTGGATTATTTAGCTTTGCATAAAACACAAATAGAATAAGTATCTCAAAAACACACAGCACTACTAAATAACGCAGAATCTGTATTGTCAAAGTACCTTCAGGCCTTCCAGCCAGGGTCAGACCGAGCCCATTCATATTCATGCGACAGGGGCCAGTTGTTCTGCTGCCAAACGGATGTTAACGGTATGGTACCAATGACAAGTGGTAAGTTAAGGGACAAATTGATTGCACCTGGGATATCCACATAGACCTAGGAGTTGAAGACAACAGACGATTAAAACATGAATCCACACGGCTGTTAAGCCCACTACGAAAATCAGTAGCCGTGCACGCGACATCAAAAAAGAGAATCACAGTTCTTACCTTTAGAGAATATTCCACATGGATGATACTGCCGTCGAGGAGGGACGGGGAAACCGGTGGAATCTTCAGCGGTATGCCATTCCAGGTGTCTGTCTTCCCTGGTGACAGGGAGTCCCCTTGCAGTTTGGTGACAAGTTCCTTTACTTCCTTCGTTTTCCTTTGGCATGGAATGCCTGCGTTTGGTAAATGGCAGCCTTCGGCACGACCACCCGAGAAGAGTTGTTCTCAATCTCTGCAAAGATCTGAATCGATTCCCCTTGAATAAAGCAGTAGAGCAGACATGTTAGATGGGAGGACACATCCCACAATTCAGATATAATTATGCTTAGTAACGTTAGGCAAAGGTAAAGGTTTCCCGGGCTCGAAAGCCAGTCGAATCCGACTCTAGGGCTGTGGTGCTCATCTCCGTTTCCAAGCCGAGGAGCCAGCGCTGTCTGAAGACGTTTCCCTGGTCATATGGCCAGCATGACTCGACATCGAGGCACATGGAACGCTGTTTCCTTCCCACCGAAGCGGTCCCTATTTATCTCCTTGCAATTTCTTGCTTTCAGGCTGCTAGGTTGGCAGGAGCTGGGACCAGAGATGGGAGCTCACTCCGTCATGCAGCAGTCGGGTCTCGAACTATCGAACTATCGGCCTTCCGGTCTGCAGTTCAACATCTTAACCACTTGAGCCACCGCAGCCCATTTAGTAACATTACCCCTACTAAACTGGATAATGGTAAGAACACCTAGTAGTCCCAACGGTCAAAGCACCAGCACCAACGAGACTATGGCGATTTGTGCAACCTTTGTTGCGTGCAACACAAGGGCAGAACTCACACTCATTGCAAAGGAGAGGAACTATCCTGTACGCGGAGCGTAATTACAAGCTTAATGTGGTTTATATAGATGTCATGGTAACATGGCGATTAACTAGCAGTCACAGGCTCTCTATTTTGCTTAATTCAGAACGCCCACGATGCTGCTTTGTTGTTAAACAAGAAACTCTTCTCTAAGAGATTATATTACCTACCTGGGGTGTAGCCCATCCTTTCGATTTTGGCACTTAAGGATATTGGGCCTGAGGCACAAAAACAGCAACACAGAGTCTTTTCTTTTGTGCCTGCTTGCGGTGACTGAAAGAAAAAACAGAACAGATACGCTCACAATTATATTTTTAATTTCAGTACAAAATTACATGGCTCTTTTTCAACAGCCGCGTTCCAACTGTAGCATCTTTTAGCAACGTTCCTCACAAATCCAGGCATGAAAACAGAGAGCATCTCGTAAAAGAGGTTTCTGCTATCGTGAATGTTTGGAACTACAGTCGGTGAAGGGGTTTTTGGTACCAGTCGTTCCCCCCCCGGCAGCTGATCCTACTAGTATACTTGTGTATTTAATGTCCATCCCGATGACGCAGCTTCCAGTCGGGCTACGGACCTAGTGTCATCCATGGCGGCACTGGGACTCTTGCAATTTAAGAACATAAGAACATAAGAGAAGCCAATGTTGGATCAGGCCAATGGCCCATCTAGTCCAACAGTCTGTGTCACACAGCGGCCAAAATATACCAGGTGCCATCAGGCGGTCCAGCAGTGGGGCCAGGACACTAGAAGCCCTCCCACTGCTGCCCCCTCCAGCACCAAGAATTTGTATTGGCCCCCACGCATCGGGCCGGTCACACGCTCAATTTGATCTTCGCAACTGGGCTGATAGTGGACCAGAAGCAGTACCACGGTCGGACCACTGTGCCCTGAAGGCCCGTCTGAATGTTCCACCCCGACCCTGTTTAGGCGACGAGCAGATTTTAGCTCGCCCGCGAAGCCAAATGGACCCAGTAACGGCTTCAGATGGCTCTACGGGTTCCGAGGCCCCCTGGCGGCTCGCTGGATGAGCTTGTGGAGGACTGGCATTGCCGACTCTCCGCAGCCATCGACCAGATCGCTCCCAGGCGCCCTCTCTGCACTCGCTCTAGGCAGGCGCCCTGGTATACCCAGGACCTACGGCGGATGAAACGAAAGCTGAGACAGCTAGAGAGACGGTGGCGTCGCAATCGTGACGAGGCATCAAGAGCATCTTATAGGACGTTTATGAGATCCTATGAGATCGCAGTCAAGGCCGCAAAGAGAGAATTTTAAGCGACTGGGATTGCATCTGCTAGCTGACACCCAGCCCAATTGTTTAGAACGATTCGGTCTTTAACGGCTCTGCCACAGGGCCGGCAAAACGCTAGGGAATTGGACATTGGCTGTGAGGCATTTGGGAGCTATTTCGCAGATAAAGTCTTGGCGCTTTGCCACGATCTCCCCGCCCCAGTTGAAACAGTGAGTGAACTCGAGGTCCCTTGCACGTCTTCGGCTCTGGGTTTGGAGTGTTTTAGCCTGCTCGGCCTGGAGGAAGTTGACAGACCACTCGTACCTGAGCGCCCAACCGCTTGTAGCCTTGATCCGTGCCCCTCCTGGCTCATAAAAGTGGGCCACAAGGGGTTTCAAGGTGCCCTAAGGGAGATTTATCAACAAGTCCCCCTTGGAGGGACGGTTCCTAGGGGCACTCAAGGAAGCGATGGTCCGCCCTCTCCTGAAAAATTCTTCTTTGGACCCGGCTGAATTGGCCAACTATCGGCCGGTGTCCAATTTGCCCTATTTGGGCAAACTTATCGAGAGGGCGGTGGCGTTGCAGCTGCAGAGCTTTCTGGATGATGCTTCCATCCTAGATATTTCCCTATGAAGAACGGTTAAAACGCTTGGGGCTCTTCAGCTTGGAGAAACGACGGCTGAGGGGTGACATGATCGAGGTTTATAAGATTATGCATGGGATACAGCAGGTTGAGAAAGAAGTACTTTTCTCCCTTTCTCACAAGACAAGAACTCGTGGGCACTCCATGAAATTGCTGAGCAGTCGGGTTAGAACAGATAAAAGGAAATACTTCTTCACCCAAAGAATGATTAACATATGGAATTCACGGCCACAGGAGGTGGTGGCAGCTACAGGCATGGACAGTTTCAAGAGGGAATTAGATAAATATATGGAGCAGAAGTCCATCAGTGGCTATTAGCCACAAGGTATAGATAGGAACTCTCAGTCTGGGGCAGGTGATGCTCTGTATTCTTGGTGCTGGAGAGGGCAGCAGTGGGAGGGCTTCTAGTGTCCTGGCCCCACTGCTGGACCTCCTGAGGGCACCTGGTATTTTTGGCCGCTGTGTGACAGAGTGTTGGACTAGATGGGCCATTGGCCTGATTCAACATTGGCTTCTCTTATGTCCTTATGTTCTTATTTGGGTAGATTTTAGACGAGTTACTATATTCTCCCAATGGGCTTTTCATAACATGTTCTATTTTTTTAAAGTACCAAGAAGGGGGGGAAACAGTTTTAGGCCAGATTGAAAGAACTGTATGAAAACTTTAATGTTTAATTATCAAAATAAAATTTTATGCTAGCATACAGAACCAAGATCATGATAGACAAATTATCATCAGAATAATAAATAACGCACTGCAGTACAATTTGCTTGCATTTGGCTTTCTAAAGCTCTGAAATTCTTAATTTAATTTTTTTCCAAGAGAAACAGAACTGTCCTATATAGAAGCAAGTTATTTCTCTAGAATAGTTACGATAACTTCTATTAAGCAGCAGCATCTCAAAAACACGATGAAGCCATTATACACTATGCTACCACTTTCTGGTTCCTAGGTCATTATATTCTTATACTTTAAATATTTCATTGTACTTAACAATTATTATCCCATGTTTTGATATTTTCAGGGACCACGTGTTGCTGTTGTTTTATTTCAAAAACAAAAGAATGAGTAATTCTGTCGATTCTTACCAGTAATGAAGGAGTGTTGATATCTATATGTTGAAAGACTGTAAATGCCTTCTTTAATTTTACTGGTAGATGCCAAGGCCTGTGCAATTCTGCTTTCACCGAGTAGCGCACATTGCCATGTTTGCCTTCAAATGAGGTAGCGAGTGGTCTGTGCAGGACGGAAACGTCAAAACTGAATAAGCCTTTTGTCCCCTTTTCGTTTAATGTAAATATACACTCAGTCTGGGTAATAATATTGTAAGGTAAAGATAAAGGTAAAGGTTCCCTTGCTCGAAGGCCAGTCGAATCTGACTCTAGGGATGCAGTGCTCATCTCCATTTCCAAGCTGAAGAGCCAGCGCTGTCCGAAGACGTTTCCATGGTCATGTGGCCAGCATGGTTAAACACCAAGGCGCACGGAACGCTGTTACCTTCCCACCGAAGCGGTACCTATTTACCTACTTGCAATTTCTTGCTTTCAAACTGCTAGGTTGGCAGGAGCTGGAACCAGAGACGGGAGCTCACTCCGTCATGTGGCACTTGGGTCTTGAACCACCGAACTACCGACCTTCCGGTCTGCTGCTCAGCGTCTTAACCACTTGAGCCACCGCAGCCCTTTATAATACTGTACTGTACTGTTAATGCATCATGATATATAATCAAGCATTAATTTGTTTGTAGGATTTTTATGTTCAATTAGTTTGGGAGAAATATCTCTGTAGTCAACAATGATCCACTCAGCAGAATATGACCATATTTGTTCTGGATTTGCACTATAATATGCTACAAGGATACATTAACCCAACGCATAGCCCAGTCAAGCTGAAATGCTTGATCTACACCATTTAGTCCCACTGATAGGAATGGTCACTAAATGGGCTTAAAATCCAAACGATCCAGCTTAATTAGGTCAGGGATCAGGCCAAGAGACCCATTCATCTTTGAAGAGGTCACTTTTAAAATCTGGAACTCGGCAACCAGCAAAGTATTAAAACGAGATGAAGACACCTAAAGTTCTTTAACATAGCTGACCTCCGGAAGGGCCCGATTCCTATATATGGACATATTGATGTCAACAAGACTATTCCTTGGTAGAGGTTTTTCAAGGTCAGAGCCAACAACTATAAGAAATGCTCATAAGAACATAAGAACATAAGAGAAGCCAATGTTGAATCAGGCCAATGGCCCATCTAGTCCAACACTCTGTCACACAGCGGCCAAAATATACCAGGTGCCATCAGGAGGTCCAGCAGTGGGGCCAGGACACTAGAAGCCCTCCCACTTCGGTTCCTCTAGTGTCTGACTTTTTCTTAACAGTCACAGGTTTAAACAAAAAGTTTAGGCCCACAAAATTCTTTTATCTAATCCTTTAATTCTCACGGGCATTTGAAAATAAAGCTGCCCTTCAGTACCACTGGAAAAACCCAGCAGCTTTTCTATACCACGGACTTTCAATGAAATCAAACAATTCCGTGTAAGCCGGAAAGATGTCTTCTACAATCCTTGGCATTACGAATGCACCTAGAAGACCGGAATTAAAATGATAAAAAGCCTTACTGATTTCATACGTTATCAGCTGTTATAATCGAGCCTCCAAGAGACATACTCATTAAAAAAAACTATTAAAAAAATCAGCAGATGGTATTGATACTTGATCATTAATTCCATCCCCTTTCTAGAACGTACGGCAATGAAGATAACCAGTTTTTATTATCTTGGTTTGACTGTTGCATTTCTATAAATTGCTCTGTAAAAGCCACTTTAGGCTGAGGCATTCCCTCTAGATTATTTTTAAACGAGCAGCAGTTTAACTGCAAATAAATCATATTGCCTCTTTGGGAAGCAATCGTACGGGAAGCTGAGCTCCTGTGAAGAAGAAGAAGAGAAGAGATTGGATTTATACCCCGCCCTTCACTGCCCAAAGGCGTCTCAGAGCGGTTTACAAACTCCTTTCCCTTCCCCTCCCCACAACAGACACCCTGTGAGGCAGGTGGGGCTGAGAGAACTTCTGACAGAAACCGTCCTTGAGAGAACAGCGGTGCCAGAGCTTGTGACTGACCCAAGGTCACATCAGCAGGTGCAAGTGGAGGAGTGGGGAATCAAACCCGGTTCTCCCAGATAAGAGTCCGTGCACTTAACCACTACACCAAAACCACAGGCAGGAACTCAGAATAAGGCTTGTGCCTGTGCTTTAAATATGTGAGGGCACTTACACTGTATGGCAGCAAGTTACCTCAGCCGTTGTGACTAAACTTTGTTTATTTCAAATTGCCTTCTTCCCCAATTCTGTCTTCCTTGGCCACCTCCGTTCACATTCTACCTCTCCTGATTCTCTCTCCTGATTCTCTCTCTGTGTTGAAGTCCATAATATTTAAATGCCCTGTGTATATATAATCAGTTCCAGTTCTCCTGTCTCTTCCTTCTGGTATTTGAGTCAATAATCCTCAAGCATGTTTTCCAATCTGCTCCACATTTTATTTCCTAATTTTTGGAATGCATCTGCATTCTGATTTTTATAAGTGTGAAGGTTGCCTTCACCTTCCACTGACCTAACACAGCTCTTCTTCTAGATACGGGCTAAATATCAGGAGAAACTTCCCAACTGTAAGAGTGGTTGAGCAGTGGAACAGTCTGCCTCGGGAGGGAGTGGATGCTCCATCGCTGCATGTTTTCAAGCGGAGGCTGGACGACCATCTTCTGGGTATGTTGTAGGGCTATCTTTCAGCTACGCTCCTGCAGAGTGCAGGGGTTGGACTAGATGACCTACAAGGTCCCTTCCAACTCTGACATTCTAGGATTCTGTGATTCTATGATTCTCCCATCCATCCGCCTAATTCCAGCCTTCTTCCTTGTCAGATTTTATATATAATCTCTGTCTTAACAAATCCTTGAGCCATTGCCATTTGCTTTTTCTTTAGTCCTCGTTCCATCCCATTTTTGGTCTGATTTAGGCCTTCCCAGCAGATATGTTTCAACCTGTTCAACTTGAAGCATCAGCTGCGTAGCTCTGCGCAACCTCCATTCGGCAGCTCTCAAAGGACGAATGATCAATTCATCCCATTTGTAAGGAGCAAAATAGGTCACAGGACTGATCAAATGAAATATTCTACCAGGGAAACAGGGTTTTCAAAGGGCATGATTGGCAGGAGGGCAGTTGTTGGCCCCGATGCGACATAAATTGAATAGAAACAAACCTCTTTTTAACAGTTTCTTTGGGAAGATGCCCCCTGTAGCATGTTCTAGTGCAATTTCTGTGACCATTGAAAAGGGTTTTTCTCTCCTTGCCCCCAAATCTTAATGTATGGACTTCCTGTCCACGGATTTGCTGTCAGTATGCTCTGTGTCACAGCACCAAGACTATACTCACGCCTGTGGAAGCTGAAAGCTGAATGCATACGCATGCCATCCTGGAGAAATGATGTGCGGACCTTCTTTGGAACTGTCATCATCTAGAAGGGAAAAACCCAATATGCTATTCCACCTGCAAATATTATACACATACCATCATATTTTCACACAGCAAAATGACTAACGCAGGATTAATAAAAGGGCGGTCAAACTGCATACCACACCCTCATTGTTCTAGTGGCCTTAATGCTTTTTATCCCTGTAACTTAATCCCCAAGAATTTTATCTAGTCTCTGTAACCGTTCTTTCCAGATTTCTAAATTCAGGGTTTTGTATTCACCCCAGTCAACCCTGTCTCTGTCCTTTATCCTTTTCCTCCCATTGTTGTTATATTGAGGTTATATGGTAAAAGACGAGGCCCTATTATTTGGGGGGAATCTTTTAAGTGTTGTTCCCAATAGGCTTTCTAGACTAGATTTATTTTAAACAACCTCATCGTCTTTATTTTAGCTGCAGTACTGTACAATCACACTGATCCACAACACTTTATTGAACAGATATACACCACTGAAACCAATGCAGTTTACTCAGGATAAGGATTTTTGAATTCAGTATCAAACTTCCTTGTGCTGTGAAGGGCTTTTCACAATTATCAATTAAGAAAGGTACAAATTGCCCAGTTCTATACCATTGGCAATATCCTCAAAGGAGCCAATTCCAGAGCTAAACAACATATCCTAAAGATTGTAATGATGCATAGATTAATTTGAGCACACCCATTAGTGATGCCCTTGCATTTAAACAGAGAACAAATGTAAAGAAAACGGTCGTGAGAGTCTGACCCACGGATCGAGCAGTCGACGAGACTTGCAAAGAAGATGCTTTCTGTATGGTCAACAAGCACTACAACACGATGAACAAATTCCTTCAAATCATAAGAAACTCCTACTGTAAAATTCTCCCCAAAACAAGCATACTTATAAAGAATGGAAAGAGACATGAGGCTGAATGGAATCGTTTTGTTATAATCTTTAACTGGAATGATTTCAAACTTAACTTGCAGTTCCATTGCAACTTGTCTTAGGAGAATTTGGAAAAGAAGCAAACAAAAAAAGAAGCTATCCTGTTTTAAAAAGAAACGAAGCCGAATCAAGAGGCCGACACCTTCCAATTTTATAAGATGACTCACGAGGAAGACTGGTGAAATAAGTGCAAAGACAGGTGTGCTCATCGAGGATATGACGATGTTGGACTTTCCCTTGGAAATGTCAGAATTTCCTAACTATATTATAAAGATTAATAGCTTCACAAATTGCTGCTCATAAGAATTACTAAATGGGACATTGCTAATTTCATCACAGCAGTTCTCGATTTGCTGGCATAAACCTGTACACTGCGTTCCCTTCTCTGGCTCACTTGACTTAAACAAACCCCACCAGCAGGGCTCGTTACGGAGCAGGAACTCCTTTGCATATTAGGCCACACACCCCTAATGTAGCCAATCCTCCAAGAGCTGGCAGTAGCCTCTGTAAGAAGAGCTCTGCAAGCTCTTGGAGGATTGGCTACATTAGGGGTGCGTGGCCTAATATGCAAAGGAGTTCCTGTTACAAAGAGCCCTGCCCACCAGGCCAGTGACTGCGTGGGCCCTGGGCGTGGCTTCGGTGAGCTTGCTAGGCTGATAAGTGGCCTGCTGGCCGGCCTGGCTCTCTCTCCACAGCAAAGTCACTGAAACTCCTCTGTGTGTTTGACTTTGGGGTATGGGTTACAGTAAAAGCAGCCCCAATGTTATAAAGGAGAAGGAGCTCAGCCCGCTCAGAGAGGGCAAAGTCTCACCCGGATCCTTTTTGTTCCAAAAATCGTTCAAGCTGGTCTATGGCGAGCCATAGTTTGGTCAGAGCGGTTCTTGAAAAAGAGCCGTTTCTCTCAGAGCTCTCTCAGCCCCACTCACTTCACCGGGTGTCTTGTTGTGGGGAGGGGAAGGAGACTGTAAGCCGCTCTGAGACTCCTTTGGGTAGTGAAGGGCAGGGTAGAAATCCGATCTCCTCTTCTCCTCCACTTGCAGCTGCTGGATGACCTTGGGCAAGCCATAGTTCTCTCAAGGGTAGTCCTCGGGAGAGCTCTCTCAGCTCCCACCTACCTCACAGGGTGTCTCACAGGGGAAGGAAAGGAGATTGTAAGCCGCTCTGAGACTCTGAGTGAAGGGTGGGGTATAAATCCAATTTCTTCTTCTTCTTCGTCGTAAAGTACCGAGACTGACGCATCGTTGAGTGATTTCAGCTCGTACCTTTACTCAGTGATTTCAGAAAGAGAGATAGAGGGCAAGCCTGCGGGCTGCTTAAATGCCCAACAAACTCCACCCAAACACACCCCTACACCCGTGATTGGCTTATTTACAGAATTCTACATCTGATAGGGTTCCTCTAGGATCCTGCACCCATTGTTCCTGGGATCGAAGCCCTGTTTACTTGGCTGAACGCATGTGCAGGACAACCACATGCACAGTCTCTGTTGGTACACAACATTCTTCTTCTTCTTCTTCTTCTCCTCCTCCTCCTCCTTCTCCTCCTCCTCCTCCTCCTCCTCCTCCTCCCTAGGCTTGCAGAGCTTAGCTGCCCCCTCCCCGCCCCCCACAATAAAGACACTTTAGCCACAGTGTTAACAGGCACAAGCTCAATTCTGTTTGCCCTAAAGGGCGGCTGCTTATTATGTTTGCTTCTTTTAGCCAGTTTGGTGTAGTGGTTAAGTGCGCAGACTCTAATCTGGGAGAACCGGGTTTGATTCCCCACTCCTCCACTTGCACCTGCTGATGTGACCTTGGGTCAGTCACAAGCTCTGGCACAGCTGTCCTTGAAAAAGAACAGTTTGTAGTCAGAGCTCTCTCAACCCCGCCTACCTCACAGGGTGCCTGTTGTGGGGAGGGGAAGGGAAAGGAGTTTGTCAGCTGCTCTGAGACTCCTTTGGGTAGTGAAGGGCGGGGTATAAATCCAATCTCTTCCTCTTCTTCTTCTTTCACCTGAATCCCTCATATTGAAATAAACAAAACTGCACGGATTCGGCACACTCAGACCGCAAATTTAGGGAAACGCTGGGAACGGAAATAACGTCTTGCTGTGGCGAGCGTTTGCATCCTTCCACCTTTCTAATAACCACCGTTGCACTGCACGCTTGCATAAAACGCAGCCCTCTTGTGTCGGAAGTGGGACAACATATCGTGCAACTTCCTGGCTGATTTCGAAATAGAACAGCCCCAAAGCCTTGGCGTCAGGCCCGTAGCTACAGAGGGCTCGGCTTCCTGACTTACTGGCAAGGCCCCACGACTTCCCATCCAACCCAGGGCCCCTGACTGGCAATTGTTGTTGTTCAGTCGCACAGTCGAGTCCGACTCTTCGCGACCCCATGGACCAGATCATGCCAGGCCCTCCTGTCTTCCACTGTCCGCTGAAGTGTGCTCAATTTCATGTTCGTTGTATCGATGACACTGTCTAACCAGCCGAGGAAAGACTGGCAATTTGCCGCGGGATGGGACCCGGGCTGACAACGACTCAATATCGGATTAAATGGAATGTTCACACAGGCACATCTGCCTGGCGTCCCCCACCCGTAGCCTACCGGTGCTCTCGCGCTTCACTGCCGGATTAAAAAAACACCTGATAAAAGCCGACGCAAATCTTGAAAGCCTGCGTTTGTCGTGCGTTTCTTCGCTTCCGGGGAGTCTGAACGCGCAGCCGAAAAGCCGGGAGCAACCCACGTTGGGCATGAGGAAGCAGCGGTGTGATTGGCTGCGCTCCGCTCCACTGCCCAATGCGGTGCCGGCGTTGCAGGGCAAAAAAAAAATCGCCAAAATGCTCATGCGCACATACGCCCACAGCTGAAATAATGGGGAAACAGCGAATATAGCGCGCCTCCGGCGCGGCAGTCTGAACGCTCCCGCGCGCCTCCGTCCAGTATCTTCCGGCAGAGGCCCCCGCTGTGTGGACGGGGAAAACCCGGTATCGTTTACTCCGGGGTTTTTTTGCCGCGACTCGATACCGGGGCAAATTGCCAGTCTGTCCTGGGCCACCATCTCATCCTTTGCCGTCCCCTTCTTCTTTGACCTTCAATCTTTCCCAGCATCAGGGTCTTCTCCAGTGACTGCTCCCTTCTCATTTGGTGGCCAAAGTATTTGAGCTTCAGCTTCAGGATCTGGCCTTCCAGGGAGCAGTCAGGGTTGATTTCTTTTAGGATTGACTGATTTGATCTCCTTGCAGTCCAAGGGACCCTCAAGAGTCTTCTCCAGCACCATAGTTCAAAAGAATCTATTCTGCGGCGCTCGGCCTTCCTTATAGTCCAACTCTCGCAGCCATACATTACTACGGGGAATACCATTGCTTTGACCATGTGGACTTTTGTTGGCAGGGTGATGTCTCTGCTTTTTATCATGCTGTTTAGGTTTGCCATCACTTTCCTCCCAAGGAGCAGGCGTCTTTTAATTTCATGGCTGCAGTCACCATCTGCAGTGATCTGGGATCCTAGGAACGTGAAGTCTGTCACTACTTCTACGACTTCCTCTTCTATTTGCCAAGGAGTGATGGGGCCCGATGCCATGATCTTAGTTTTTTGATGTTGAGCTTCAAGCCCACTTTTGCGCTCTCCTCTTTCACCCTGAGCAAGAGGCTCTTTAGGTCCTCTTCACTTTCTGCCATCAGAGTGGTATCGTCTGCATATCTGAGGTTATTGATCTTTTCCCCAGCAATCTTAACTCCAGCTTGTGATTCATCCAGGCCAGCATTTCGCATGATGTACTCTGCATATAAATTAAATAAGCAAGGTGACAATATACATCCTTGCCGTACTCCTTTTCCTATGCTAAACCAATCAGTTGTTCCATATTCAGTTCTAACTGTTGCTTCTTGACCCTTATACAGGCTTCTCAGGAGACATGTGAGGTGGTCCGGTACTCCCATCTCTTTAAGAACCTGCCATAATTTATTGTGATCCACACAATCAAAGGCTTTAGCATAGTCAATGAAGCAGAAGTAGATGTTTTTCTGGTCCTCTCTTGCTTTCTCCATAATCCAGCGAATGTTGGCAATTTGATCTCTAGATCCTCTACCTCTTCGAAACCCAGCTTGTACTTCTGGCAGTTCTCTATCCACATACTGTTGTAGCCTAGCTTGTAGGATCTTGAGCATGACCTTGCTAGCGTGTGAAATGAGTGCAATTGTGCGATAGTTTGAACATTCCTTGACGTTGCCCTTCTTTGGGATTGGAATTTACACTGACCTTTTCCAGTCCTGTGGCCACTGTTGTGTTTTCCAAATTTGTTGGCAAATTGAGTGCAGCACTTTAACAGCATCTTCTTTTAAGACTTTGAATAACTCAGCTGGGATACCATCACCTCCACTAGCTTTGTTGTTAGTAATGCTTTCTAAGGCCCATTTAACTTCGCTTTCCAGGATGTCTGGCTCGAGGTCAGTGATTATACCATCGTGGTTGTCAAGGACATCGAGGTCCTTCTTGTATAGTTCTTCTGTGTATTCTTGCCATCTTTTCCTAATCTCTTCTGCTTCTGTTAGGTCCCTACTGTTTTTGTCCTTTATCATGGCCAGCTTTGCATGGAACGTTCCCTTGATTTCTCCAATTTTCTTGAAGAGATCTCTAGTCCTTCCCGATCTATTGTTTTCCTCTATTACTTTGCATTGTTCATTCAGGAAACAGGCAATAGGCGTGGGCAAAGAGTCGGGGATTCCTTTACGTCCATTAGCCGGCAGCGCTCCCTAAGAAATTTCAATGCCCCCCCCAACTTTTTCAAATTTTAAATCGAAAGCTAAATAAAACTTTCGTTAAATAAAAAGTTAAATAAAAAGGATATTATAGCATTGGAAAAAGTACAGAGAAGGGCAACTAGAATGATAAACGGGTTGGAACACCTTCCCTATGAAGAAAGGTTAAAAGGCTTGGGGCTCTTTAGCTTGGAGAAACGACGGCTGAGGGGTGACATGATCGAGGTTTATAAGATTATGAAAGGGACTGAGCAGGTTGAGAAAGAAGTCCTTTTCTCCCTTTCTCACAAGACAAGAACTCGTGGGCACTCCATGAAATTGCTGAGCAGTCGGGTTAGAACAGACAAAAGGAAATACTTCTTCACCCAAAGAGTGGTTAACATATGGAATTCACGGCCACAGGAGGTGGTGGCAGCTACAAGCATGGACAGTTTCAAGAGGGAATTAGATAAACATATGGAGCAGAAGTCCATCCGTGGCTATTAGCCACAGGATATAGATGGGAACTCTCAGTCTGGGGCAGGTGATGCACTCTATTCTTGGTGCTGGAGGGGGCAGCAGTGGGAGGGCTTCTAGTGTCCTGGCCCCACTGCTGGACCTCCTGATGGCACCTGGTATATTTTGGCCGCTGTGTGACAGAGTGTTGGACTAGATGGGCCATTGGCCTGATTCAACATTGGCTTCTCTTATGTTCTTAAAAGAATAATAATCCTGGCTACGGGCCTGCTTGATGTTCCCCGCAAAAATTCTTCCACCTCTGTGGTAAATCTACAGCATCTTCAAATAAATAAATAAATAAAGGGGGAAAGCAAGCCAAAATGACATCACCAGTTTGAACATTTTCTTGTGCTAGGAATTAAGTCATCGCCCACCACCTGAGGTGTGTAACCAATCTGCTGTGAGGAAGAAGGCGCACCCCCTCCCTCTCTTCAGTACTGGTCCCAAACAGGATTGAACCATTTTGAAGAAGAAGAAGAAGAGGAGGAGGAGATTGGATTTATACCACGCCCTTCACTACCCAAAGGTGTCTCAGAGTGGCTCACAATCTCCTTTCCCTTCCCCTCCCCACAACAGACACCCTGTGAGGTAGGTGGGGCTGAGAGAGCTCTGACAGAAACTGCTCTTTTTTCAAGAACAGCTCTGACAGAACTATGGCTTGCCCAAGGTCATCCAGCCAGGTGCAAAAGGAGGAGTGGGGAATCAAACCCGGTTCTCCCAGATTAGAGTCCACGCACTTAACCACTGCACCAAACTGGCACCAAACAAAGGGGTGGAAACTTCAGAAAAACAACCTTAAGAATCTTCCATACTTCCACATTGGCACCATTTAAACAATAGATGAGGGCACCACACTTTAGGAAGGATGTTGACAAGCTCGAGCGTGTCCAGAAGAAGGCAACCAGGATGGTGAGAGGGTCAGAATCCAAGTCTTACGAGGAAAGGCTGAAAGAGTTGGGTATGTTTAGCCTGGGAAAGAGAAGGCTTAGAGGGGACATAATTGCAGTCTTCAAATAGTTGAAGGGCTGTCATGTAAAAGATGGAGCAGGTCTATTCTCTCTCGCTCCGGATTGCAAGACTAGATCTAATGGGTGGGAATGACAAGGGAGTCGTTGCCGGCTAGATATCAGGAGAAACTTCCTAACTCTAAGAGTGGTTGAGCAGTGGAACAGACTGCCTCGGGAGGTGGTGGATGCTCCTTCCTGGACGTTTTCAAGTGGAGGCTGGACGACCATCTTTTGGATATGTTGTAGGTATGTAGGGCTCTCTTTCGGCTGTGCTCCTACAGAGTGCAGGGGGTTGGACTAGATGGCCTGCAAGATCCCTCCCGACTCTAACATTCGATGATTCTAAGCCTCTGAAGCTCGACTGAACCCTTGGCAACTGAAATTGCTACCTAGAATTGACCCTCCAATCGCAGATTTCCCCTACCGACACAGCAGACCCACAGCGGTTTCAGAACTCTGCAACTTAGAAATAATAGATTTGTCTAATTGGGGGGTCTCCCTCCCTCCCACTGTAGGTTTGCAGCACCCTTGCCAACCAGAAGAATCAGAAAAGAATATTCTGAACATAGCAACTTCTCTGAGCTTTCGGGAGAAAAGGGCTAGGCGGACCTGCAGGTAGGGTGCTGAAAGCAAGTGTCAAAATAAACTGCAGAGAGCCCTTTATCTGCTAACAATTGTCCAGCCATCACTTATTAGCTCAAGGGTCCAACCTGATATTAATGAAGAAGAAGAAGAAGAAGAAGAAGAGTTTGGATTTATACCCCGCCCTTCACTGCCCAAAGACGTCTCAGAGCGGCTGACAAACTCCTTTCCCTTCCCCTCCCCACAACAGACACCCTG
>JAPDNY010000238.1:0-35000 GCA_029375565.1 Gekko gecko | reverse complement strand
CTGAAGGCTACCTGAAATCTAAGGAGCCTTTCTTTGACTTAGGTGGCTGTTCTGTTGGAGAAACAGTTACTTAAGTTGGAGGAAGGTTGGATCCATCCCGGTGTCACTTTCTGACAAGCAACAAAATAATTCAAGTAATGATTATTTTTTTCCTCTCTCCACAAGGATGCTTTGGGACTACAGATGATGGACAAGGGAAAAAAACTTGTGCAAATATGGGTGGGTGGTCTGCAGAATACAAATCTATACAACCAGAAAGATTTATGGGTGCTTAGCCATATTTAGGAGGAGCTGCGGTGGCTCAGTGGTTAAGACACTGAACTGCAGGCTGGAAGGTCGGTAGTTCAGCAGTTCGAGACCCGAGTGCCGCATGACGGAGTGAGCCCCCGTCTCTGGCCCCAGCTCCTGCCAACCAAGCAGTTCGAAAGAAAGAAATTGCAAGGAGATAAATAGGTACCACTTTTTTAAATAATAAATGTTTTATTAAATTTTAGAATATACAACTGCTCGACAACAACACAACTTTAGAAAAACTGTGAAATCGATACAGAAAACCAGAAAACAGAGAAACAATCATAAATGCAAATAAATTGTGCAGTTACAACCATGTTGGAACCTTTGTTATTACATCATATGTACAATATCAAAGAATTTCTTTGGGACCTGAACATTTTTAGATGAATCATTGCTGAAAATATATTCTAAAAAAGGAAACCATTTCAGCTGAAAATCACAATGTCCAAACTGCATAGAGAAAGAAGAGACCTTATCAGAAAGTTTATCCATAGAGCCAGTTTGGTGTAGTGGTTAAGTGTGCGGACTCTAATCTGGGAGAACCGGGTTTGATTCCCCACTCCTCCACTTGCACCTGGCTGGATGGCCTTGGGCAAGCCGTAGTTCTGACAAGAGCTCTCCTTGAAAAAGAGCCGTTTCTGTCAGAGCTCTCTCAGCCCCACCGACCTCACAGGTTGTCTGTTGTGCGGAGGGGAAGGGAAGGGAGTTTGTAAGCCACTCTGAGACACCTTTGAGTAGTGAAGGGCAGGGTATAAATCCAATCTTCTTCTTCTATGTCTCCCAGAGTTTACTATACTATTGTGATAAAGTCAAATCATTTGTACTTTTCCAAGTATTGGCTATGACCGTTTTTGCTGCCACCATGAAAATTGAAATTAGTTCTCTACTAATTTTCAGGATAGTGGAATCATTCCAACCATCAAGTAAACAGGGTTCTGGGGAAAGAGGGTTACAATATCCAGTGATGGATCTAATAGCTTTTGATATTTTTATCCAGAACTTCTTCACTACAGGACAGTACCACCAACAATGGATGAAGAATCCATAGCCCCCCACAGGACCTCCCAACAAAGGGGTGAGTAAGTTTTTGTGATGTTGTGTGACTTTGCTGGCGTAAGGTTCCACCGTGTTAATATTTCGTAACTTCGCAGGTGTATATTCAAGGATTTAGAAGTAGCAGAAGGAGAGGACCATGTTTTTTGCCAGTTTCCTTCATTTAAAGTGGTATTGCAATCTGATTGCCATGATGATTGGCAGCTAAGTGCTTGATTCGAATGCGACTCAACTAGGTCAGAATAGAGTACTGAAATAAGATTCTTGAAGGGAGGTCTATCAATTTTTAGTATTCTTTAGAATAAAGTAAGTGGTCTAGAAAGATTTGAAGAGGTCGCTAAGGAGTTAATTAGATGTTTCACTTGGTGGTCTTCGAACCAATGAACCATTTATATTTTTATATACCATTTACATTTTTGTTTATATACCATTTATATTTTTGTTTATATACCACTTATATTTTGATTTATATACCATTTATATTTTGTTTATATACCATTTATATTTTTGTTCTAAAGCGAGTTTAGGTAGTAAGTCCTTGTCCGGTAGTATATTAAATAGCCTAGTGATGTTGCATCTTTTCCAAGTGATAAATGTCGATTTAGGAAAACCAGGTTTAAACCAGGATTGTCCTAGAAAAGAAGAGATGGGAGAAACCGTTGGAGCTAAAAAGTGTTAGGGGTGACATGATTGAGGTTATAATTATGAATGGAATTGAGCAGGTTGAGAAAGAAGTCCTTTTCTCCCTTTCTCACAAGACAAGAACTCGTGGGCACTCCATGAAATTGCTGAGCAGTCGGGTTAGAACAGATAAAAGGAAGTACTTCTTCACCCCAAGAGTGCTTAACTTATGGAATTCACGGCCACAGGAGGTGGTGGCAGCTACAAGCATGGACAGTTTCAAGAGGGAATTAGATAAACTTATGGAGCAGAAGTCCATCAGTGGCTATTAGCCACAAGGTATAGATAGGAAATCTCAGTCTGGG
The DNA here is from genome assembly GCA_029375565.1 of Gekko gecko. NCBI lineage: Eukaryota > Metazoa > Chordata > Lepidosauria > Squamata > Gekkonidae > Gekko > Gekko gecko. The sequence continues at coordinate 32,667 of JAPDNY010000238.1, read as the reverse complement.
GCAGGTGATGGTTAAGTGCTGGGGGCGCAGCAGTGGGAGGGCTTCTAGTGTCCTGGCCCCACTGCGGGACCTCCTGATGCCACCTGGTATTTTTGGCCACTGTGTGACAGAGTGTTGGACCAGATGGGCCATTGGCCTGACTCAACATTGGCTTCTCTTATTTTCTTATGTATTTCCTTCTATCCCATACCTTGAGTGTACTGTGCAGGGAAGATTTTATTAGGGATATCTGGAGGTCTATTCGCTGTGCTTTCCCATAGGATGTTCTGGAAGGAAACATTATTCAAATAGGTCCCTTCGATAGTTTTCCAGTCTGTCATAAACGACTGGTTGTATTGCTTTATAAGGCCTAATAGTGTAATCGCTTCATGGTGTATTTTCAGGTCTGGTAGAGCTAACCCTCCAGATTCGAGGGGTCTAGTCAAAGTCTTATAATTAACTTGTGGGGGAGCCTTATTCCATATAAAGTTTGTAATGGCTTTTTGCCATTGTTTGAATAAGTTAGGCGGAATAGTTATAGGAATGGTACGAAATAAAAATAAAAAATTTGGAAAAATAAATGTTTTAATTATTTGTATTTTTTTCCATCCAGGAAGATTTAGGAGTGTCACTGTGAGAAGGTAAGGTATCAGTTGTTTTGGTGAGAGGTAAAAAGTCATACTTAAGTATATCAGTTAAGCTGAGCGGGATTCCTATTCCCAAACAGTGCCATGATTTCTCTACCCAAGTGTATTCATAATTTCTTTTGACGAAGGCCCTATGATTTTGAGAAAGAGTGATTGGGTAGAGTAGAGTTTTATTAGGCTTAGCCTTCAAGCCTGAGATGTTTGCGAAGGTATTTAGTAATTTTTCTAATTCAGGCAATGAAGTTTGAGGATTTGTTGTAAGTACCGCCATGTCATCGGCAAAGATTCTTAGTTTGATTTGTTGATCTCCTATCTTAATGCCTGTGATATTTGAATGTGACCGGATTGCTTGAGCCAAAGGTTCTATAGCAATTGCAAACAAAAGGGGAGATAATGGGCACCCCTGCCTAGTCCCTCTGGAGAGGTGGAAAGTTTCTGAATTTTGCCCATTTATTCTGAGTTGAGCTTGAGGAGAGTGGTATAGCGTTTGGATTGCTCTTTGAAAATTACTTCCAAAGCCTAAATGTTCAAGGACTTGTTGTAAATACTAGGGTTCCATCTTGTCAAAAGCCTTTTCTAGAGCTATAGAAAGAATAAAAGCTGAATCTATCTGTTTATGCCGGCAATGTTGTATGGTGTTAATGATCTTTCTAGTGTTATCTGATATGTCTTGGTTTTGAATAAATCCTAATTGATCAGGGTGTATTAAATTGCCTACGATCTTGTTCAGCCTGGCTGTCAAAGTTGCTGTAAATATCTTGTAGTCTGTGTTGAGCAGAGATATAGGCCTATATGAACTGGGGTCTGTTTGATCTCTGTTCGTTTTTGGAATTACTGTAATCCTAGCCATATTCCAAGTGTCCGGCATGGTGCCAGTTAACATTACTTGATTGCATGTTTCAGCCAGATGTGTGTGTAAATGTGCTGCATATTTTTTGTAGAAATTTGACATAAAACTGTTGCAGCCTGGGGATTTGTTGATCTTAAGGTTTCTAATAATATTTAAGATTTCCTGTGAGGTTATAGGAGCTTCTAATAACTCTGTGTGTGGTTGAGTTAAGCAGTGTAGGAGAGGATGTTTTGCTAAGAAATGTGTGATATCATGACATTTGGGACCATTGGTGGTGCAAAGTGAAGTATAGAAATGTAAAAGGATTCTATAATATCTTGAGTGGAATATAGTGATTGACCTTGTTTGTTTACAATATGAGCAATGAAATTTGCTGTTCGTTTTTTCCTGACCTTCCGGGCTAGTAATTTAATGGATTGTGGACCCCTGAGCCAGTATTTCTGTTTGATGTACATGATTTGTTTTCGAATCTGAGAAACCTCAATCGACTCAATTTTCTTCCGCTCTAAGAGTAGTTTTCCGTATGTTTTTTTCCGGCCATAAGCTTTGTATTCGTCTTCCAATTTTTTAATGTTTGCCTGTAGGTCTGACTTGATTTGGTTTTTCTTTTGTTTAACAGGAGGCTGCCAGTGACGTCAGCCTACCTCTGAGAACAGCTTTAAATGCGTCCCATACTATGTGTTTAGGTACACCACAGTCAGCATTGAATTCAAAATACTCCTTAACATATTTTTCAATTTCTTTTGCTGTTGTTTCTGTTAATAAAAGATTACTGTCTAAGCACCAAGACTGGTTGTGATTTGTTTTATCCTCATAAGTCATTTCACATTCAACCCAAGCGTGGTCCAACCAATGTCTTCTTCCTATATTTGCGGAAGGGAATAGATTAGCTATGGATGCTGATATAAGAAGGTAATCAATCCTGGTGTGGATATTATATTTTGATGAATAAAATGTATAATTTCTGTCATTATTATGGCTATCCCTCCAAATATCAGAGAGTGCATGTTTCTTAAATAAGGCTTGAAACTGGGATGGTTTAGGCTGATTAATTTTTGCCCATCTATGAGCTACTGGATGTGGACGGGATCTATCCAAAAAAGCATCCGAAATGTAGTTAAAATCTCCACCAATATGGATAAATGGACCATTGCTAGAAGAGTTCAGTTTTGTGAATGTGTCTGCAAGAAAAGAAATCTGACCACTGTTGGGTGCATAGAGACCAAGGTCAAGGGTTTCCCTAAATAGCTGCCTTTACCAAAGAAAAACCTACCCAATGGATCTCTTTCCACAGTGTCAGTAATAAACCGGAAGGTCTTACGTAAAAGAACAGCAACCCCTCTAGATTCTGAATTTCCATGAGCTTGGAACTGATGAGCCAATTTAGACGAATTAAAAACTAAAGAATGTTTTGTGTTTAGATGTGTTTCTTGAAGAAAGACAACCTCAGGTTTTTGTTTCAATAACGCTGTGGCAATCCTCTTTTTCTTAATAACTGAATTCAGCCCTCTACAATTTAGGGAGATAATTTTAACATTAGGTTGGATCATCATGGAAATTAACAAATGAGCTGAATTGTAGCGATAGCCGAGAGCGAACGGTCAAACCTCACCTTATCTTAGCGAAAGAACTTCGGGACTGGATTCCATGTATTTGGGATTACTTTGAACTTTCTTTGGGAATTCTTATCTAACTATAAACAATGACCCAGCGAGCCGGGAAAATGGCGCCTAGGGGCAGAGGTAGCACCGGAAATGCCAGTACAGCATCACCAGTCATAAGACAGGAAGATACCAGCGATTTGGCTCGCAAAATTTCTGAAGCCCTGCGCCCCCTGGTGGATCAGATGGTGAACCTCAATCAGAAGTTCGACAATTAAAAAAAGACCTTAAAGAGACAGCAGCAAAATCTAAGAAAATGGGAAAAAAGATTGGAAAAATGGAGATGAAGAATAAAGAGATGGATCAAAGGATGGACATTGCTGACGAGGAAAGAGCATCTGCAAAACAAAATTTACTTCAACTTCAAATGGAAAGATCTTTATATGTTTTAAGATTTCAAGGGCTCCGTGGGAATAAGGATGAAAACTTAAGAGAAATTTTGAGCGCAGCACTGGCCCCCTTGATTAATACCAAACCTGAGACTTTAAAAGTGGACATTATGATATACAGGACATACTCAGAGTTTGTAAAAAAAGAATAATCTCCCTGGAGAAATGTATGTAAAATTCGCAAAAAGCACAAGGGACTTAATTCTTAAAGCATCAACGGTGACAAAGAGCAAAATCCAAGAGGAGGAGATAAAAGTTTTGAAAGATATTCCATATGAAAGACGCCAATATAAAAATATTACAGAATTTCGACAAAAGAACAATGTCCGATACAGATGGCTAATCCCAGAAGGACTCATTTTTAATTTCCAGGGAAAGAAAGAAAAGATTGACTCTTCAACGAAAGCAGAAATATTCTTGAAGCATCATAAACTGTCGACAAAGAAAAAGAATGGAACAGAGGGCAAGAAGGCATTGGAGACAACAGAGGATATCAGTGAGTGCCAAAAGACTGGCTCCGATAACTCTTCTTCCTCAGATACTTCGGTATCTCTGGGAGAAATTTTGATTCTGACTTTGACTCTGATTTAGGTGCTGCTGCGCCCAAAACTATGAAGGTTAAACTGCCGTGGCAAACGAAAAAGCATAAGGATAAGAAGTCTTCTAAATAAAGTTCTCAGATTCTCTACTTGTACAATTAAACATTAAGTTTTGAAGTCATAGTATTTTTAGTTAAGGCTTTTTGGACTTTTTTTTTTAAGTAGCGTAGAAAGGAGTCTGATTGTGTACTAGGTAGAAAAGGCTGAAATGATATAGTTAATGTATAATACAGCCTTGTTACTCTCATTAGTGTTTTATTGTTTGTATGTAGAGTGTTAGTCTTTGTAGTGTTGTAGTATGTGTAGTTTATAGACGAAAAGCAATAAAAACTTTTATATATATATAAAAAAAGAAATTCAGAAATGCAGGAATAGAAATTATACATCTTCCAAGCTTACAGTTTAGACCAAGAAAACACATGTAAAGAACAACATGTTCGAACTATTTCATCTGAATAAACAGAAACAGTCAGAGCGACTTGAGGAGAGCCTCGATGATTTGTCAAAACCCATTTCCAGCTTCAGGGAAGCACCATAAAGAAAAGGCACTTTATAGACGTCCAGCAGGGTCCTTGAGTATTCTCCAAATATAACGTAAACCAAAAGAAGAAAGGAAAGTTATTAAAAGCCTTACGTTGAACATTATGAACCAACTTAACAACGCAGGACTACAATCTGTGCCCTGCTACCCTTTTATTCAGGGTTTTAATCAGTGAAGTATTTCCTTCTCTTTCTTTCCCTCTTTCCTTCCTTCTTTCCTTCTCTCTACTCTCTCTCTTTCCTCCTTCTGTGGCCCAACTCTAGTGAGAAGGGGTTTAAACTTTAAACCTCTTCTCTCTTTGCTCCCCCAACCAGACCAGCTGGGGAAGGGAAGGGGAGGCTTTTGAAGATGCCTCCTCCCCTTTTGCTTCCCCTTCTGATATCACTTCTGGTGATGTCAGGGGGCATGGCATATGCTAATAGCCTAGTAGCTCATTAGCATATCATATGCTAATGAGCTCCTTCAGCTCTTTTTCTACGAAAAGACCCCTGGCTAATCAGTGAAGGCTTGAACACTAGAGGGAGCGAGAACCCTGAAAAACTCCATCTCCCTCCCCTGCTTTGTAGTCAGTATATAAAAATGCATTGTGACTAAGCATAGTAAAAGATATTTTCTCTTCTACCCCTTTAGTAATTAGAGATTAATCTGCTAAACGTACGATTTTTAGAAATTAATAAAATAAATCTTAAAATAAATCAAAAATCAGTCATATAGGATCAAAAAGCTAGATCAGCGTAGGAAATATCAAATCAAGCCTGTAGTGATTCAGCGTTCCCCTTGTTTTTTTAAGTCTGCGCCAACGTTCTGCTCGAAATGACGGAACTCCGGGTTCTTCTGGCTTCTCAGGAAGTATTGGAGGTTCAATCTGTAGGTCTCTTCAAAGTTGCAAATGGGAATTGAGATCGGAGGCTTGGTACGTCGAGCCGTCATGAATCACTTGTCGTTTGTGCGATGCCATCCATCGGTGCTTAAAGTTGGCCGCTCGCAAAGCCAAAGTGATAGGTTTTAAGAGCTTTCTCCTTAACAGAGTGTCTGGTGATAAGTCCTGTAGTACTAAAATCTTTAGATCGGAATAAAGCAAAAAGCCTCGAGATCTGGCATGCTCTAAGATAGCCGCCTTGGTTCTGGAGCAGGTAAATTTTGCTACGATGTCTCTTGGTAATAGGCGTTGGTTTTGGCGCTCTGGTCCTGCTCTATAAATCCAGTCTATTAAAGGTGCAACCCCGTTTCAGACCTCAGGGCTGTTGCAAGCCAATTTGCCAGGAAAGAGGTGAGTTCTACATTTTGTTCAGCATGCTCAGGAAATCCTCAGGACTTCAAATTTCCAGCTCGTAGGTGCCAACCTAGCAGTTCGAAAGCAAGAAATTGCAAGTAGATAAATAGGTACCACTTCAGTGGAAAGGTAACAGCGTTCCGTGCGCCTTGGTGTTTAGTCATGCTGGCCACATGACCACGGAAATGTCTTCGGACAGCGCTGGCTCTACGGCTTTGAAACAGAGATGAGCACCGCAACCTTAGAGTTGGATTCGATTGGCTTTCGAGCAAGGGAACCTTTACCTTTAGGTGGTTTTCAAGAGCTAGGATTTTATCGGTGGCCCATTCCTCTCTGCTATATAAGTATTTAGTATCTTCCTGGACTGTAAGCCCAATTTCCATTGCAGCGTGGGCTGTCTGGGCTACTTTGTTAAGCGACTCTTTTAAGTCTTGCAATTGAGAGGTAATGGGCTGCAATAGAGATGTAAATGTGGAAGTCATGCTGCGCTCAAGAGTCTGAACAGATTCAAAGAATTCTTGGCGCGTGACATTTAGGCCTTCGAAGGACTTTATTTTGTAGAAAAAGCCCAACAGGAATTCATTAGCATAATAAGCCACACTGAACAGCAGACACTTATTAGCTTATTAGGCCACACCCCTGACAGCACAGCTCATTAGCATATTAGGCCACACCCACATGTTACCAGAAGTGTGGTCATCCAGCCACACCCACCTTTTGCTTCTTATTCGGTTTACCTTGTTTGTTGTCAAAACCCAGGGCTTTTATGGAGCAGGAACTCCTTTGCATGTTAGGCCACACACCCCTAATGTAGCCAATCCCAATGAGTTTCTGGTGTTGGGTGTGACCTGTTATGCTAATGAGTTCCTCCTGGGCATGGCCAACTCAGGAGCCAGCCGGAACTCCGTTCCTGTGCATTCCGGCCCAAAAATAGCCCTGGGCCTTCGCCTGCAGAGTTCCCGCCTTCCGCCGCCATTTCACCTCCTATCGGAGAAGAAGACTTCAGAGGAGTTTTTGACTGCTGGTTCAGGAAATAGTCCTGTACTGATTTTGATTTTGTAGATGATCCTTTTTTTTTACTAGTAGAAGCCCTTCCCATGTTAGGGAAAAACTTTTAAAGGGGTAGAAGAGAGATTTTCAATAAAGCAGGGGAGATAAGGACGGAGCTCAGCGATCAGGCGCCCGCTCCATTCAGCTCCAACGCCATGCCGCCAAAACAGGTACCACTTTGGTGGGAAGGTAACAGCGTCTAGTCATGCCAGCCACATGACCATGGAAATGTCTTCGGACAGCGCTGGCTCTTCGGCTAGGAAACGGAGACGAGCATCATAACCTTAGAGTCGGATGCGACTGGCTTTCGAGCAAGGGAAACCTTTACCTTTTAGCCATATTTAATCCTTTTTCAGGAGAGAACAAGCCCGTGCTTTTCCTATCAGAATGAATGACGCCACAGAAAGCCCAAGTGGAGAATTCATCTAGTGCTGCCGGTGGACTATTTAGGTTTGCATAAAATACCAACAGAATAAGTATCTCAAAAACACACAGCACTAAATAACGCAGAATCTGTATTGTCAAAGTACCTTCAGGTCTTTCAGGCAGGGTCAGACCGAGCCGATTCATATTCATGCTACAGGGGCTGCTCACACTGCTGCCAAACGGGTATTAACGGTACGGTACCAATGACCAGTGGTAAGTTAAGGGACAAATTGACTGCTCTTGGAATATCCACATAGACCTAGGAGTTAAAGACGACAGATGATTAAAACACGAATCAACACGGCTGTTAAGCCCACTAAGAAAATTAGTAGTTGTGCACGCGACATCAAAAAAGACAATCACGAGAGGCGGGGTTACAGTGCAGCAACGTGGTCGAGTTTCTCCGGGGCTCGGAGACTCACCAACTTCTGGAGCTTTTTTAGGGGTCCATTTAGTTTTTAGGGGTCCATTTGGTTTTTAACTAGAATGATAAAAGGGTTGGAACACCTTCCCTATGAAGAAAGGTTAAAATGCTTGGGGCTCTTTAGCTTGGAGAAACGACGGCTGAGAGGTGACATGATCGAGGTTTATAAGATTATGAATGGGATCGAGCAGATTGAGAAAGAAGTACTTTTCTCCCTTTCTCACAATACAAGAACTCGTGGGCACTCTATGAAATTGCTGAGCAGTCGGGTTAGAACAGATAAAAGGAAATACTTCTTCACCCAAAGAGTGATTAACATATGGAACTCACTGCCACAGGAGGTCGTGGCAGCTGCAAGCATGGACAGTTTCAAGAGGGAATTAGATAAACATCTGGAGCAGAAGTCCATCAGTGGCTATTAGCCACAGGGTATAGATGGGAACTCTCAGTCTGGGGCAGGTGATGCACTCTATTCTTGGTGCTGGAGGGGGCAGCAGTGGGAGGGCTTCTGGTGCCCTGGCCCCACTGCTGGACCTCCTGATGGCACCTGGTATATTTTGGCCGCTGTGTGACAGAGTGTTGGACTAGATGGGCCATTGGCCTGATTCAACATTGGCTTCTCTTATGTTCTTATGTTCTTATGACCCATTGGTCAGTCGAGAGAACGAACTGAGTGCAGAGGACTTTTATATCTGAGCCCCCCATTTGTGGGAACAACGGATGTGGAGTCAGAATTGTCCGGAAGCAGGAAGCACCGAAGACCAGCCGTGATAGCACGACTGACAAAGAGTGATTAACATATGGAATTCACCCAAAGAGTGATTAACATATGGAATTCACTGCCACAGGAGGTGGTGGCAGCTACAAGCATGGACTGTTTCAAGAGGGAATTAGATAAACATGTGGAGCAGAAGTCCATCAGTGGCTATCAGCCACAGGGTATAGATGGGAACTCTCAGTCTGGGGCAGGTGATGCACTCTATTCTTGGTGCTGGAGGGGGCAGCAGTGGGAGGGCTTCTGGTGCCCTGGCCCCACTGCTGGACCTCCTGATGGCACCTGGTATATTTTGGCCACTGTGTGACAGAGTGTTGGACTAGATGGGCCATTGGCCTGATTCAACATTGGCTTCTCTTATGTTCTTATGACAAGCTGTATTACCCCTAAACAAAGAGCCTTCAAACCTCCTCATACCATCTAGGCGATGAACTTGTGAGTACTTTCTTGTTCTTGACAACTTTTAAGCTTGGGAAACAGCTCTCATTTGCCCCGATAAATCCTCCCGAGAAGACAAAGGAGGTGCTGAGGAATTTTATTTATATATTTATTTATTTATTTTGGGATTTATACCCCGCCCTATCCGGTAGCTCAGGGTGGGGTATTTTCCCTCACGCATTCCTATGTTAAGCAGCAAAGCAGAGCTCCGGGGAGTCAACGTCAATATAAATACATGGGGCAGAGTAATATACTGAAATCTCCTATCTGCTGTTTGGAAAACATCTTAATTACTGAAGAACAGTGACCGACTTGGTTTATGGAAAAGAAACGGTCTGGATCTAAAATGGCGACGAAGTTGGCACTCTTAATGGTGTAATTCCACAGAGACGATTGTTTACAAGAATCTCAGCTTAAGTGTGAAATGGCTTTTTCTCTTCTGGGAAGAGATCATTCTACGAATGCAAACTAAAATATTTGAAGCTCTCTCTCCAGTTCTGGAACAAATTGTGAGCGTTTCTGAGAGTGAACAGACTAGTTTACTTGAAATAACAGACCCTCCATTGCAGATGACGTCATCCTTGGTCCCAAAACCTCGATCAATGCGGCCTGTCTGGAGATGTGATCCTTAATACGAGAGAAATAACAAAAGGCTACTCTGACTGCTTGAAGTCTCAAGTTTTCTTCGTTACCAAACACAACAAGGTGATTTTACAGGCTTTGGTGGAAGGGGAGGGGGTGAGTTTCAAAGCGTTTTCAGAGACTGAACAGGGTTTTAAGTGCTACTACATAAGTATGACTGAAGAAGAGGGGACCTTCAAAAATCAAAGGACAGGAGATCAACAATTCTGGGGAGACATTTGCAGGGAAAACAGAAGAAATATAAACTGTATACTTAATTTGTAACAATATATCTTGATTGTTTGCGTGGTTAAACTAATTAATGAGAGGAAGGTTTATCTAAAGTGAAACTCTCAAACTGCTAAAAAATATTTGTTTATATATTATTTCTTTCTTCCTTCTTTTCTCTGAACTTATACTGATACTTGATAAATGACTGATTAAGAATATAACCTGTAGTTACAAATATTGACTATCTTTATTGTCTTAACTGATTAGTGAAAGTTATAAGTAATGGTTGGTTTATTTGATACAATATGTTCTGGATATTTGTAATGCTCTAACTGATGGTTGATAAAAAAATTATAGGGTAGTTTTGATCTTTCAAGTGGGCCTTGCAGGGAAAAAATAAAAGCAATGGGTTGATTACCTAGAGAAGGTGTAATGACTTCGTGGGCACTCCATGAAATTGCTGAGCAGTCGGGTTAGAACAGATAAAAGGAAGTCCTTCTTCACCCAAAGAGTGATTAACATATGGAATTCACTGCCACAGGAGGTGGTGGCAGCTACAAGCATGGACTGTTTCAAGAGGGAATTAGATAAACATATGGAGCAGAAGTCCATCAGTGGCTATTAGCCACAAGGTATAGATGGGAACTCTCAGTCTGGGGCAGGTGATGCACTCTATTCTTGGTGCTGGAGGGGGCAGCAGTGGGAGGGCTTCTAGTGTCCTGGCCCCACTGGTGGACCTCCTGATGGCACCTGGTATTTTTGGCCACTGTGTGACACAGTGTTGGACTAGATGGGCCATTGGCCTGATTCAACATTGGCTTCTCTTATGTTCTTATGACTTAAGTATTGTGAGAGAAAAGATGGATCTATATAGTGTGAAATGAAAATATATTGGCACGGTAAAGTTGAGAGTTGATGTTTTGAAGAAAATATAAATTACTGTGTTGAGGTTTGCAAGCAAATGGGATTTTGAAAGCTTAACAATGCCAAAAATATAAAAGAATATCTTAAAGGGACTAGATTGATATTATGTAAGAAGTATGTGATCAAATTTGAATTGTCAAATTGCTGTGAAATACCTGGGGGTTTTTTTCTTCCTTTTATATTTTTATTGTTATAAAATTGATTAATAATAGTTATAGCAGATAGGATATAGAAAAAATGATTTGTTTATCGGGAAAAGATTTTTACTTAATGATATTTGTTGAGGGCTATAGGTTAACAAAGGGAAAAAAGGGAATTATGTATCTAAAGATGTTATGAACAAGACAATGGCTGGATATTTTGAAATGTATTGCTCTCTCTTTTTGTCTTATATAACTCTTTAAAAAACTAATAAAACTTCCCATTTGGGCAAGCAGAAAAAAAAAAAGAGAATCACAGTTCTTACCTTTAGAGAATATTCCACACGGATGATTCTGCAATCAAGGATTGACGGGGAAACAGGTGGAATCTTCAGCGGTATGCCATTCCAGGTGTCTGACTTCCGTGGTGAAACGGAGTCCCCTTGCAGGTTGGCGACAAGTTTCTGTACTTTCTTCATTTTCCCTCTGGCAAAGAACGCCTGCGTTTGGTAAATGGCAGCCTTCGGCACAACCACCCGGGAAGAGTTGTTCTCAATCTCTGCAAAGATCTGAATCGATTCCCCTTGGATAAAGCAGTAGAGCAGACATGTCAGATGGGAGAACAAATCCCACAATTCAGATAGTAACATTAGGTAAAGGTAACATTAGGTAAAGGTAAAGGTTTCCCTGGCTCGAAAGCCAGTCGATTCTGACTCTAGGGTTGTAGTGCTCATCTCCGTTTCCAAACCGAAGAGCCAGCGCTGTCCGAAGATGTTTCTGTGGCCATGTGGCCAGCATGACTGGATGCCGAGGCCCACGGAATGCTGTTACCTTCCCACCAAAGCAGTACCTATTTATCTCCTTGCAATTTCTTGCTTTCTAACTGCTAGGTTGGCAGGATCCAGGGCCAGAGACAAGAGCTCACTCCGTCACGCGGCACTCAGGTCTCGAACTGCTGAACTACCTTCTGGTCTGCAGCTCAGCATCTTAACCACTTGAGCCACCACAGCCCATTTAGTAACATTACCCCTACTAAACTGGACAATGGTAAGAACACCTAGTAGCCCCAGCTGTAAAAGGACCAGCACCAACAAGACTATGGTGATTTGTGCAACCTTTGTTGCGTGCAACACAATGGCAGAACTCACACTCATTGCAAAGAAGAGGAACCATCCCGTACGTGGAGCATAATTACAAGCTTAATGTGGCTTATATAGATGTCATGGTAACATGGCGATTAACTAGCAGTCACAGGCTATTTTGCTTAATTCAGAACGCCCACGATGCCGCTTTGTTGTTAAGCAAGAAACAATTCCATTAGAACTTGTGTTACCTACCTGGGGTGTAGCCCTTCCTTTCGATTTTGGCACTTAAGGATATTGGGCCTGAGGCACAAAAACAGCAACACAGAGTCTTTTCTTTCGTGCCTGCTTGCGGTGCCTGAAAGAAAAAAACAGAACAGATATGCTCACAATTATATTTTTTATTTCAGTACAAAATCACATGGCTCTACAGTTTTTCAACAGCTGCGTTCCAACTGTAGCATCTTTTAGCAAAGTTTCTCACAGATCCAGGCATGAAAACAGAGAGCATCTCGTAAAAGAGGTTTCTATTATTGTGAATGTTTGGAAGTACAGTTGGTGAAGGTGTTTTTTGGTACTAGTCGTCCCCCCCCCCCCCGGCAGCTGATCCTACTAGTATACTTGCAGTGCAAACATAGGCAGTTACACCAGGTGTGTCAAACTCATTTGTTACAAGGGCCAGATCTGACATAAATGAGATCTTATTGGACCGGACCATGTGTGTCATATAATGTAATGGCAGGTAGCGGAGATATAAACTTTATTAAGTACACAAACAAAAAGGATGTCTTTTTTACTTAAAATAAAAACATGCTCTAAACATTAGCACTCCTGCAATATTTTGTTTACTTAACAGTGTCTATGGTACTAGGGGGACACGGCCCTGCTGGTTCAAAAAGTATAAGTTGCATCGTTCTCTGAAGGTTTTGTCTGTGTTCTCTGCGTTATGAGCTGAATGAAGAAATCACTTGTTTAAGAAGCTGCCTCGATCTCCATATATAACAATACGAGAAGCCAATGTTGGGTCAGGCCAATGGCCCATCTAGTCCAACACTCTGTGTCACACAGTGGCCAAAAATACCAGGGGCCATCAGGAGGTCCACCAGTGGGGCCAGGACACTAGAAGCCCTCCCACTGTTGCCCCCTCCAAGTACCAAGAATACAGAGCATCCCTTGCCCCAGACCGAGAGTTCCTATCTATACCTTGTGGCTAATAGCCACTGATGGACCTCTGCTCCATATGTTTATCCAATTCATAAGAACATAAGAGAAGCCAATGTTGGATCAGGCCAATGGCCCATCTAGTCCAACACTCTGTCACACAGTGGCCAAAAATACCAGGTGCCATCAGGAGGTCCACCAGTGGGGCCGGGACACCAGAAGCCCTCCCATTGTTGCCCCCTCCAAGTACCAAGAATACAGAGCATCCCTTGCCCCAGACCGAGAGTTCCTATCTATACCTTGTGGCTAATAGCCACTGATGGACCTCTGCTCCATATGTTTATCCAATTCATAAGAACATAAGAGAAGCCAATGTTGGATCAGGCCAATGGCCCATCTAGTCCAACACTCTGTGTCACACAGTGGCCAAAAATACCAGGTGCCATCAGGAGGTCCACCAGTGGGGCCGGGACACCAGAAGCCCTCCCATTGTTGCCCCCTCCAAGTACCAAGAATACAGAGCATCCCTTGCCCCAGACCGAGAGTTCCTATCTATACCTTGTGGCTAATAGCCACTGATGGACCTCTGCTCCATATGTTTATCCAATTCATAAGAACATAAGAGAAGCCAATGTTGGATCAGGCCAATGGCCCATCTAGTCCAACACTCTGTCACACAGTGGCCAAAAATACCAGGTGCCATCAGGAGGTCCACCAGTGGGGCCGGGACACTAGAAGCCCTCCCACTGTTGCCCCCTCCAAGTACAAAGAATACAGAGCATCCCTTGCCCCAGACCGAGAGTTCCTATCTATACCTTGTGGCTAATAGCCACTGATGGACCTCTGCTCCATATGTTTATCCAATTCATAAGAACATAAGAGAAGCCAATGTTGGATCAGGCCAATGGCCCATCTAGTCCAACACTCTGTCACACAGTGGCCAAAAATACCAGGTGCCATCAGGAGGTCCACCAGTGGGGCCAGGACACTAGAAGCCCTCCCACTGTTGCCCCCTCCAAGTACAAAGAATACAGAGCATCCCTTGCCCCAGACCGAGAGTTCCTATCTATACCTTGTGGCTAATAGCCACTGATGGACCTCTGCTCCATATGTTTATCCAATTCATAAGAACATAAGAGAAGCCAATGTTGGATCAGGCCAATGGCCCATCTAGTCCAACACTCTGTCACACAGTGGCCAAAAATACCAGGTGCCATCAGGAGGTCCACCAGTGGGGCCAGGACACTAGAAGCCCTCCCACTGTTGCCCCCTCCAAGTACCAAGAATACAGAGCATCCCTTGCCCCAGACCGAGAGTTCCTATCTATACCTTGTGGCTAATAGCCACTGATGGACCTCTGCTCCATATGTTTATCCAATTCATAAGAACATAAGAGAAGCCAATGTTGGATCAGGCCAATGGCCCATCTAGTCCAACACTCTGTGTCACACAGTGGCCAAAAATACCAGGTGCCATCAGGAGGTCCACCAGTGGGGCCAGGACACTAGAAGCCCTCCCACTGTTGCCCCCTCCAAGTACAAAGAATACAGAGCATCCCTTGCCCCAGACCGAGAGTTCCTATCTATACCTTGTGGCTAATAGCCACTGATGGACCTCTGCTCCATATGTTTATCCAATTCATAAGAACATAAGAGAAGCCAATGTTGGATCAGGCCAATGGCCCATCTAGTCCAACACTCTGTCACACAGTGGCCAAAAATACCAGGTGCCATCAGGAGGCCCACCAGTGGGGCCGGGACACTAGAAGCCCTCCCACTGTTGACCCCCCCAAGTACCAAGAATACAGAGCATCACTTGCCCCAGACCGAGAGTTCCTATCTATACCTTGTGGCTAATAGCCACGGACCTCTGCTCCATATGTTTATCCAATTCATAAGAACATAAGAGAAGCCAATGTTGGATCAGGTCAGTGGCCCATCCAGTCCAACACTCTGTGTCACACAGTGGCCAAAAATACCAGGTGCCATCAGGAGGTCCACCAGTGGGGCCGGGACACCAGAAGCCCTCCCACTGTTGCCCCCCCCAGCACCAAGAATACAGAGCATCCCTTGCCCCAGACCGAGAGTTCCTATCTATACCACATGGCTAATAGCCACTGATGGACCAGGACAGTGTTTGTCAAATTGCAGCCAATGTTACTTGGGAATAAATTTCATTGCAATTAGTGGAATATGAGAGTGCTAGGTGATAATAAAACTTTCTGGCTTATTTTCTAAAGAATGAAGTTTAAGATTGCAGCTTTACACACCCACTGTATTAATTTCGAACTGTTTTTTTTTTTTAAAAAAAACAGCTCAGTTCCAAACACAAGTTTTATTCACTTCAATGGGACACATTTCATGTACTCATGGTAAGAACCACAGAAGTATGAAATCTTCAAAACACTTAGTGACATCCTACTGAGTACTTACGTATTTACTAAAGGGACCTCCCCTATGGCATTTTTGCCTAACTACAAATACTCCCTTCTCTTAGGATTGCTCCTGACCCTACTAATGTGTGCAATCTTACACACATCAAAATCAATGGGATCAGCCCGCTGACATCAATGGGGGTTAAGATAATTCCCAATGATATCCTTTTTGTCCTACGTGAAATGCAGGTTAGGGCCATTATCACAAAAATCCATAGAAATATTATGTTGGATTTGGGTAGATTTTAGACGAGTTACTATATTCTCCCAGATAACATGACTTTCTAGCCATTTATAAAAGAACCCTGTTTCAATGGGCTTTTCGTAACATGTTCAATTTTTAAAAAAAATCAAGAGTGGGGAAAAAACAGTTTTAGGTCAGATTGAAAGAACTGTATGAAAACTTTAATGCTTAATTATAGAAATAAAATTTTATGTTAGCATACAGAACCACGATTATGTGTCCCCACTTGATAGACAAATTATCATCAGAATAATAAATAATGCACTGCAGTACGATTTGCTTACGTTTTGCTTTGTAAGGCTCCGAAATTCTCAATTTAATTTTTTTCAAGAGAAATAGAACTGTTCTATATAGAAGCAAGTTATTTCTCTAGAACAGTTACAATACCTTCTGTTAAGCAGTAGCATCTCAAAAACACCTGATTAAGTAATTATACAATATGCTACCGCTTTCTGGTTTCTAGGTCATTATATTCTTATACTTTAAATATTTCATGGTACTTAACAATCATTATCACATGTTTTGATATTTTCAGGGACCACATGTTGCCGTTGTTTTATTTCAAAAACAAAAGAATGAGTAATTCCATCGATTCTTACCAGTAACGAAGCAGTGTTGATATCTATACGTTCAAGTACGGTAAATTCCTTCTTGAATGTTTCTGGTAGAAGCCAAGACCGGTGCAATTCTGCTTTCGCCCAGTAACGCACACCGCCATATCTGCCTTCAAATGAGGAAGCAAGTGGTCTGTGCAGGGACAGAAATGTCAAAACTGAATAAGCCTTTTGTCTCCTTTTCATTTAACATAAATAAACACTCAGCCTGGGTAATAATATTGTACTGTACTGTTAATGCATCATAATATATAATCAAGCATTAATTTGTTTGCAGGATTTTTGTGTTCGATTAATTTGGCGGCGATATCTCTGTAGTCGAAAACGATTCACTCAGCAGACCCACAGAATATGACCATATTTGGGACTTCCTGTTTTCGGCGCTGCGATGGCGGTCACTCTCCCCGATAGTCGGGGAGCAATTTGCACCCCAGCGGCATGGAGGGTAGCCACCGATGCAGTTTCCCCACGGAGCCCTAGGGATTGGCTCCAATCCGTAGGGCTTTTGAGGAGTAGCCTCTTCGATGGTGCAATGCCGGAGGGTTGAGGCGCCCCTCCACCCTGACGGTCCTGCCGCTGTGTGGCCTTCGAGCACAAGCTGGGCTGACAGGAACAAGCGCTGGAGAATTGTGAGGACCGTTGAAAAGGGTTTTTCTCTCCTTGCCCCCATGTCTTAATGTATGGACTTCCTGTCCACGGATTTGCTGTCAGTATGCTCTTGTCACACAGCACCAAGACTATACTCACGCCTGTGGAAGCTGAAAGCTGAACGCATATTCATGCCATCCTGAATGAAGGATGTGGGGACCTTCTTTGGAAGTGTCATCGTCTAGGAGGGAAAAACCCAATATGCTATTCCACCTGCGAATATCATACACACATCATCATATTTTCACACAGCAAAAGGGACTAACGCAGGATTAATAAAGGGGTGGCCAAACTGCATACCACGCCCTCATTGTTCCAGTGACCTTAATGCTTTTTATACCTGTAACTTAATCCCCAAGAATTTTATCTAGTCTCTGTAACCCAGGGGTGTTGAACTCATTTGTTCTGACGGCCGGATCTGACATAAATGAGGCCTTCTTGGGCCGGGCCACGTGTGTCTTAAAATGTAATTCCAGGTAGCGGAGATATAAACTTTATAAAGGGCACAAATACAAAGGGGTCTTTTTACTTAAAATAAAAACACGCTTAAAACATCAGCACTCTTGCGATATTTTGTTTATTTAACAGTGTCTGATAATGGACACCTCTTGCTCTGAATTATTGCATCAAAATGCCTGTGCTGTTGCAGTCTTGAGTCTGCTGTTCAGGTGTGTATCTGTTAGCTGCAAACCTACGATGACGCAGAAGTAGCAGAACTGGAAGAAGAAGCAGAGGACTGCCAGTTCCCCTGCGGACCGAATAGAAGCCCTCCGGGGACCTGATCTGGCCCCAGGCTTCATGTTTGACACCCCTGCTGTAACCGTTCTTTCTAGGTTTCTAAATTCAGGGTTTAGTATTCATCCCTGTCTCTGTCCTTTATCCTTTTCTTCCCGTTGTCGTTATATTTAAAGTTATACGGTAAAGGACAAGGCTCTATTATTTGGGGGGGGGGGATCTTTTAATTGTTGTTCCCAATATGCTTTCTATCCTAGATTTATTTTAAACAATCTCATCGTCTTTATTTTAGCTGCAGTACTGTACAATCACACTGATCCACAACACTTTATGGAACATATATACACCACTGAAACCAATGCAGTTTACTCAGAATAAGGATTTTTGAATTCAGTATCAAACTTCCTTGTGCCGTGAAGGGCATTTCAGAATTATCACGGGGCAAATTGTCCAGTTCTATACAATTGGCAATATCCTCAAAGGAGCCAATTCCAGAGCTAAACAACATATCCTAAAGACTGTAATGATGAATACATGAATTTGAGCATACACATTAGTGATGCCCTCGCATTTGAACAGAGAACAAATGTAAAGGAAACAGTTGTGAGAGTCTGACCCACAGATCAAGCGGTCAACAAGACTTGCAAAGAAGATGCTTTCTGTAATATTATGGTCAACAAGCACTTGTTGTTCAGTTGCACAGTCGAGTCCGACTCTTCGCGACCCCATGGACCAGATCACGCCAGGCCCTCCTGTCTTCCGCTGTCCGCTGAAGTTTGCTCAATTTCATGTCCGTTGCATCGATGACACTGTCTAACCATCTCATCCTTTGCCGTCCCCTTCTTCTTTGACCTTCAATCTTTCCCAGCATCAGGGTCTTCTCCAGTGAATGCTCCCTTCTCATTTGGTGGCCAAAGTATTTGAGCTTCAACTTCAGGATCTGGCCTTCCAGGGAACAGTCAGGGTTGATTTCTTCTAGGATTGAATGATTTGATCTCCTTGCAGTCCAAGGGACTCTCAAGAGTCTTCTCCAACAAGCACTACAACACAATAAACAAATTCCTTCAAATCATAAGAAAATCCTACTGTAAAAATACATCATCAGCGTCGTCGTGAGATGCCTTTGGGATCCATTAGAAGCTTAGCAGCATATTTGAGCCTGAATACTTATTGAGATCAGCGTCCTCTCTGAATGTATTATCTTTCATGACTTTTTATAAAGTACTTTATGAGCAAGAGAGCTTTTGTACTACTCTAACATTTCCTGAGGAAGATCCAATTTTGAAACGTTGTTATATAATCCGGAGACGACGTTGACGATGTATTTTCACACTAGGACTTCCTTATGGTTTGAAGGAATTTGTTCATCCTGTTGTAGTGCTTGTTGACCATAATATACAGAAAGCATCTTCTTTGCAAGTCTTGTTGATTACTCGATCAGACCCTCACGGCTGTTTTCTTTACATTTGTTCCCTGATTAGGTCGTGATTGTCCACACTTGTCTTGCATTTAAACAGGCAGTCTTAGCTCAGGAAGGAGGGCTCCAGAGCAAATTTGATTTATGCCCTAGCCAAATTGCTCGCTCGCAACTTTCATGCCCGTCGCTCGCCAAAGAGAATTTTCGCTCACAAGACTCCACAGCTTAGAGGGAGCATTCCTTACTAGGGAGTAAGTCCCTTTGCATCCATAGGACTTGCAACTCAGAGCAGAAATAAGACCTCAACTATCGTATTACGAGAGAGGGCTTGAGGCTTGTATGCGCCCCCCACCCTATGAGGGAAAAAAAATTGATGGCAACCCTCCCCCCAATCTACCCCTTGATTAGTTGATGTCGATTTTCCAGGTTGTCTGGCCATGGTCTTGGCACTGTAGGACCTGATGTTTCGCCAGTAGCTGTGACTGGCATCCTCAGAAGTATAACACAGAAAGACGGAGTACTCTCTGTGTCAAGGTGAGCAGAAAAATGGTAGGCAAGGGAAGGCGGGCAGGCGGGCAAGGAGGCAGGTGGCACTGGCCCTCTCCAGCCCCAAATGCCCCCCCGGGGAGAAGCTCTAAGAAAACGGTTCAAATATCATCTTAAGAAGAAGAGATTGGATTTATACCCCACCCTTCAGTACCCAAGGGAGTCTCAGAGTGGCTTACAAACTCCTTTCCCTTCCCCCTCCCCACAACAGACACCCTGTAAGGTAGAAGAAGAGGAAGAGATTGGATTTATACCCCGCCCTTCACTACCCAAGGGAGTTTCAGAGCGGTTTACAAACTCCTTTCCCTTCCCCTCCCCACAACAGACACCCTGTAAGGTAGAAGAAGAGGAAGAGATTGGATTTATACCCCGCCCTTCACTACCCAAGGGAGTTTCAGAGCGGTTTACAAACTCCTTTCCCTTCCCCTCCCCACAACAGACACCCTGTAAGGTAGAAGAAGAGGAAGAGATTGGATTTATACCCCGCCCTTCACTACCCAAGGGAGTTTCAGAGCGGTTTACAAACTCCTTTCCCTTCCCCTCCCCACAACAGACACCCTGTAAGGTAGAAGAAGAGGAAGAGATTGGATTTATACCCCGCCCTTCACTACCCAAGGGAGTTTCAGAGCGGTTTACAAACTCCTTTCCCTTCCCCTCCCCACAACAGACACCCTGTAAGGTAGAAGAAGAGGAAGAGATTGGATTTATACCCCGCCCTTCACTACCCAAAGGTGTCTCAGAGCGGTTTACAAACTCCTTTCCTTTCCCCTCCCCACAACAGACACCCTCTGTGAGGTCGGTGGGGCGGAGAGAGCTCTTGACAGGAACTGCTCTTTTTGCAAGACCAGCTCTTATCAGAACTGCGGCTTGCCCAAGGTCATCCAGCAGCTGCAGGTTGGAAGAGTGGTGAATCGAACCCGGTTCTCCCAGATTAGAGTCCACGCAGTTCTCCACCACACCGACCTGGCTCTCTGACTCAAACGGATTCAGGCTCCTCCTTACCGCTTTCCTGCCCAACCAGGATCGCCTTGTGGTTGAAAAGTTCGACTTCTTTGACGTAAGTCCGTCGGTTGGCATGGTCGGGTCCGGCGTGCCTCGACTTACGCCAGCGCACTTTGGCGCGTCCTTTTGCACGGATCTCGATCGACTTGACCCTGATCTCCTCCGCGACTTCGACCATCACCCTTCCCGAGACGGTGTCCCCGCTTGCATAGACGGGGGCGTCGCTGTCATTGGCACCGTCGAAGCTTATGGTCAGGCTCTTCACCTTCCCCATGTTGGCGTCGCTTTTCCCCCAGTAACAAAGTCTCCCTATACAAAGATACTGTAAGAAAAAGTAGGGGTGGGGGAGAAAAGTCAAGATCTCATCTAGAAACGCTTTCCTGGACACGGATCGATTCCTCTTGCCCTGCGGGAAAAGATTGCAGCAGGCAGGATCGCTGAGTCCTCGCCCAGCGCTTCCCTGGGATGGCTGCAAAAGTTAAACAGCGCTCAGAGGCAAAGGCGACCCAGCGCGTCCTCGCCCGCGGGCTGAACTTTAAGAAAGAGTTTTATGGCGAAAACAACCCCAGCGCGCATGCGTGGCTGCTCTCCCCTCTGTGCAGGAGGTGGGGCAGAGACGGGCTCTTCCCTGGGGCGGCTGTTCCTGAAGGAGTGCACGCCCCCCGCTTCTGTCTCTGGGCCTGGATTTAAAACAAAATGTGTCCTAACATCCAGGAAGGAATTTCGCAACCGGGAGATTGGGCAGCCAGCAGCTTTGGAAAAAGTGAATCATTTCCTCTTCGGGGTGGGAAATGAGAAGGGGCTGAGACTGGGCAGCCGGCCAGGGCTCCCAACAGCTGATCACAGGCGCCCCAAAGCATTGCTGACTGCACAGGGCTGGAAGGGGGTAGAAGGATCTGGAGGAGGAGGAGAAGAAGAAGAGATTGGATGTATACCCCGTCCTTCACTACCCAAAGGAGTCTCAGAGCAGCTTACAAACTCCTTCCCCTCCCCACAACAGACACCCTGTGAGGTAGGCGGGGCTGAGAGAGCTCTGACAGAAACTGCTCTTTTTCAAGGACAGCTCTTATCAGAACTGTGGCTTGCCCAAGGTCATCCAGCAGCTGCAAGTGGAGGAGTGGGGAATCAGACCTGGTTCTCCCGGATTGGAGTCCGCACACTTAACCACTACACCAAACTGGCTCTCAAACCAGGCCTCACTCAATAGAACCTAAATAGAACCAGTCCTCACTAAATAGAACCTGCCAGTATAGAGGAAGTTCACTTCTGATCATTTGCTTCTGGGGACAGGAGGAGGAGGAGATTGGATATAGACCCTGCCCTTCACTACTCAAGGGAGCCTTAGAATGGCTTACAATCTCTTTTCCCTTCCCCTCCCCACAACAGACACCCTGTGAGGTAGGTGGGGCTGAGAGAGCTCTGACAGAAACTGCTCTTTTTCAAGAACAGCCGTGCCAGAACCATGGCTCGCCCAAGGTCATCCAGTAGCTGCAAGTGGAGGAGTGGGGAATCAGACCCGGATTAGAGTCCGCACACTTAAACCACTACACCAAACTGGCTCTCAAACCAGTCATCACTAAATAGAACCAGTTATCACTAAATAAAACCTGTCAATTTAGAGGAAGTTCACTTCTAATCGTTTGCTTCTGGGGCCAGGAGGAGGAGGAGATTGGATTTGGACCCCGCCCTTCACTACCCAAAGGAGTCTCAGAGCGGCTTACAATCTCCTTTCCCTTCCCCTCCCCACAACAGACACCCTGTGAGCAATGCTCCCTCTCAGCTGTGGGGTCTTGTGAGCAAAAATTCTACTTTGTGAGCTCCTGGCATTAAAGTTGTGAGCGAGCGATCTGGCTGCTGCATAAAGTAGTGTGCTCTGGAGCCATCCTTCCTGAACTAAGAGAAAAATGTATGAGCTGGAGGCTAAAAAACTGTGAGCTAGCTCACACTAACTCAGCTTAGAGGGAACGCTGCCTGCAAGGTAGGCGGGGCTGAGAGAGCTCTGACAGAAACGGCTCTTTTTCGAGAACAGCTCTGACAGAACTGTGGCTTGCCCAAGGTCATCCAGCAGCTGCAAGTAGAGGAATGGGGAATCAGGCCTGGTTCTCCCAGTTTAAGAGTCCGCGCACTTAACTACTGCGCCAAACTGGCAGGGGCAGCCGTCTTCCCACGGCTTTCCTGGGTAATTTAGGGCAGCGCGCTGCATTACAATAAGTGGCACATTCTCCCCCCCCCCACCAATAGTTTAAAACAAGATTAATTCATCATCGGGGGGGGATGAGTATCGCCTCAAAGGGAGACCTGGTGGCCTGATGGATGCTGGAGAATGCCTGTTTTGCCTTGTTAGTTCAATCCTTTGTTGTTGTTTTTTTAATAGATTTGGAAATCACTCTTCTAGGATAGAGGATGATTTTGCTGGTGTCCTGAATTTCCAAATGTACTACTAAGATGTTATGTCCGCTGCTCGCCACTAGGCGACAGCGACATTTACCTGAGCTTGGCTCACAAGAGACAGTAGGGACTAGGATCCTGAAACCTCTAGCGGTCACCAATGGGGACCTTGGCGGGAAGTTTAAACCCACCAATGGGACCTGTGGGTGGTCCACGGGGACTGTATATAGTTGGCCATCCGGCCGGTATTCTCTATTCTGTTGTGCACTAGTAGATACGAGCTGATAACCATGCTGTTTCGTGTTTCTTCAATGTGTCCAACCCATTACACAACAATGGCGATGAGGATGGGATCCCGCTGAGCTGGCCGGGCTGGGGGAATCATAGAATCATAGAATGTTAGAGTTGGAAGGGACCTTGCAGGTCATCTAGTCCAACCCCCACTGCACTCTGCAGGAGCACAGCCAAAAGATAGCCCTACATACCTACAACATACCTGAAAGATGGTCGTCCAGCCTCCGCTTGAAAACATCCAGCGAAGGAGCATCCACCCCCTCCCGAGGCAGTCTCTTCCACTGCTCAACCACTCTTACGGTTAGGAAGTTTCTCCTGATATCTAGCTGGTAACTGCTCCCTTGTAATTTCCACCCATTAGATCTAGTCTTGCAATCCGGAGCGAGAGAGAACAGATCTGCTCCATCTTCTACATGAAAGCCCTTCAAATACTTGAAGACTGCCATCATGTCCCCTCTGAGCCTTCTCTTTCCCAGGCTAAACATACCCAGCTCTTTCAGTCTTTCCTCGTAAGACTTGGATCCCAACCCTCTCACCATCCTGGTCGCCCTCTTCTGGACACGCTCGAGCTTGTCAACATCCTTCCTAAAATGTGGTGCCCAAAACTGGACACAGGACTCCAGGTGGGGCCTGACCATAGCAGAATAGAGCGGAATGAACACCTCCCGTGATCTGGACACAAGGCTTCCGTTAATGCATCCTAAGATTGCATTAGCTTTCTTCACAGCCACATCGCACCGCTGGCTCATGTTGAGCTTGTGATCGACCAGAACACCCAGATCCCTTTCACATGTGCTGCTGTCAAGCCAAGCCCCTCCCATTCTATATCTGTGCCTTTGATTTTTTGTGCCCAGGTGTAGGACTTTGCACTTATCTCTATTGAAATTCATTTTACTTGCCTCCGCCCACTGTTCCAGCCTATCTAGATCATTTTGAATCCTGACTCTGTCTTCTTCAGAATTAGCAATCCCACCCAGCTTCATGTCATCTGCAAATCTGATAAGCATCCCCTCTATGTCTTCCTCCAGGTCATTTATAAAAACAACCGAGGAAGACCTGGAACCGCCGCTGTCTCTACCGATGAGCTCCGAAGGCGAGCAATCTGCTTTCCCGCAACAACCCCGCAGCACGACGGCAGTCGCTCCAGGATCAATACTGGTCCCGCCATTTGACCCGAGCAAGCCGCATCAATGGGACGCCTGGGTCGAGGGACTCAAGTCCATCTTGGAATTCTACGACATCACCAACGATGGGAAGAAACGGGGCCTCCTCATCGGCTCGTGTGGCCCCGCCGCCGTGGAGCTGGCTTGCAACTTGCTCGCTCCAACAAAAATCTCTGAGTCCACGTTCGATGCGATCATCAAGAAGCTCCCGGACCGGGTTTGGCTATCCCATGGTATCAATATTTACAATTACAACATGTTTGTCCTCAAATAAAACTAACTATGATCACGTCGCAACCGCTATCCGAATGTGAACAAGTATATAAATATGCTTGGAGCTCAAGTAAACATTTAATTTCTAAGCTATATGTTATCTTAATGTCGATGGATGCTGATAAACCCTTATCATATCAACTTAAATGGCAAACTTTATGTATACAAACTTTGGGTGATGACTTTTGGAAAAGGTTATGGTTGAGCTTTCCATTTAATACCAATATTATTGACATAAAACTTCCGATGTTTAAAATACTTACTTTTTGGTATTTGATACCACAGAAGCTGGCCCATATGGTGCCAACGGCGAGATCTGTATGTTGGAAACAGTGTGGTAGGCTGGGAACATATACACATTGCTGGCTGGAATGCCCTATTTTGATACCTTTTGGGGAAGAGAAAATTTTAACCGTAGAGCAAATAACTGGCATAAAACTGCAAAATACCGTGGAACATCTTTTACATCAGTGGAGTATAGATATATCAGTAGATAGTAAAGGTAAAGGTTCCCTTGCTCGAAAGCCAGTCGAATCCGACTCTAGGGTTGCGGTGCTCATCTCCGTTTCAAAGCCGAAGAGCCAGCGCTGTCCGAAGACGTTTCCGTGGTCATGTGGCCGGCATGACTAAACACCAAGGTGCACGGAACGCTGTTACCTTCCCACCGAAGTGGTACCTATTTATCTACTTGCAATTTCTTGCTTTCGAACTGCTAGGTTGGCAGGAGCTGGAACTAGAGACAGGAGCTCACCCCATCATGCGGCACCCGGGTCTCGAACTGCTGAACTACTGACCTTCCACAGCCTGCAGTTCAGCGTCTTAACCACCTGAGCCACCGCAGCTCCATTCAGTAGATAGTACTTTACATCAAATTGCCATTCATTTAGCAGTAGCTAAAAATGCTGCTGGAGAAGACTTTTGAGAGTCCCTTGGACTGAATCATAGAATCATAGAATGTTAGAGTTGGAAGGGACCTTGCAGGCCATCTAGTCCAACCCCCTGCACTCTGCAGGAACACAGTCGAAACCCCTACATACTGCAAGGAGATCAAATCATTCAATCCTAAAAGAAATCATCCCGGACTGTTCCTTGGAAGGCCAGATCCTGAAGTTGAAGCTCAACTACTTTGGCCACCAAATGAGAAGGGAGCACTCACTGGAGAAGGCCCTGATGCTGGGAAAGATTGGAGGTCAAAGAAGAAGGGGACGGCAAAGGATGAGATGGTGAGACAGTGTCACTGATGCAACAAACATGAAATTGAGCAAACTTCAGAGGACAGCGGAAGACAGGAGGGTCCATGGGGTCGTGAAGAGTCGGACTCGACTGTGCAACTGAACAACAACAACAAAATGCCGTTGGACTACATTGGAAAAGTAAACAGAGACCAATTAAACAGAACTGGCACGCTAAATTATGGAATATGTACATAACGGCGAGAATTACAGAGAGTGTTAATGATTCTTATTCTGGAAGAACACAATCTAATTTTTCTGTGACGGGGTTTCCTATATTACAGTATTTGATGCAAGAGAAAGAAATTCCCGATATTATAGATTTTCCGTCTCCCACCTGCTGATAACCGGCCATACTTAGTTATATCAAATGGGCTGGATTCGCCCTACGGTAGGCGTGACTATTGATTTTATAGGCTTTCATGTGTTTTAAATTTTATTGTATTTGTCAAAACGTTGTGACCCACCCTGAGCCCGTTTACGGAACGGGAGGGATATTAATTGCGAAAAAATAAATAAATAAAAAGCCAGGTTTCATCGGGTCTCGGAGGCTAAGCAGGGCTGATCTGGGCAAGTGCTTGGAAGGGAGAGCTCCGAGAAATACCAGGGACAGGATCCAGGGGCAGGCAATATCAAGCAATGCCCGAGCCCCACTAGGGTTTGCCAGGCGGTCCCTTAGGCAGGGCTCTTTTCTAGGCGGAACTCCTTTGCATATTAGGCGACACCAGGGCTTTTTTTGTAGAAAAAGCCCAGCAGGAACTCATTAACATATTAGGCCATACCCCCGACGGCACAGCTCGTTAGCATATTAGGCCACACCCCCATGTTATGAGTAGCCAATCCTAATGAGTTTCTGCTGCTGGGAGTGGCCTATTATGCTAATGAGTTCCTGCTGGGCGGGAGCCAGCTGGAACTCCGTTCCTGTGCGTTCCTGCCCCAAAATAGCCCTGGGCAACACCCCCCCAATGTGGCCAATCCTCCAAGAGCTTACAGTAGCCCCTGTAAGAAGAGCTCCGTAAGCTCTTAGAGGATTGGCTACATTAGGGGTGTGTCGCCTAATATGCAAAGGAGTTCCGCCTACAAAAAGAGCCCTGCGGGCCTTAGGTATGTTGGTCCCAGGCCGTATAAGGCTTTGAAGGTAATTACCAACCCCTTGCCTGGGCTATCCAGGTCACATTTTCTCAATGTACAGAAATTGTCGCAATTGCTCAGAAAATTAACAAGAATAACCCTAACCAGAGTTACACCCTCCTAAGCTCATTGACGTCCCCGGACTCAGAAGGGTATAATTCTTTTTAGGACAACACTGAAATGTTTTCTGTGAAAGAGACAAATCTTGGGGGGGGACATATGAGGATCACGTTCAAAAGAAAAGGGGAGCCAATCACGCACACTCAGCATGACCTACTCCGCAGGATTGTTGTGGGGATAAGCTGGAGAAGGAAACAATGGAAGATGCTTCGTAGATGCTCTGCTGAAGTAGACAAACCATGAATGAATTAAGGATCTGCTCTTCATGCTTACAGCGTTAACATCTGAAGTGGGGAAAAGCTTATAATCCTTGAGGAGAGATGTTGGGGCCCTAGGTATAGAAATGGCTTATGCCTCTCTGCATGTGTCTCCCATGCAGGTCCATAGCCAGGATTTTTAAAGTCAGGGGGCATTTAAATTTCTCAGGGGGCACTGGCTAATCAATCCGGGGAGAAGGCCGTGACGCCCTGAGCTGGATGGAAAGTCAGGGGGCCTTGCTAGTAAGTCGGGGGCCTAGCCCCGAGATGCCCCGCTGTAGCTACGGGCCTGCTCCCCTACATCTTTCTCCTTCAGACATTACATCAGGAGCGTGACAAATGGATGCTCATGCGTGAATCAAACATTCCCAACCAGCGAAGGCACCAAAAAACGACTTCCTTTAGGAAGAAACACTGGGAATCATTCTTACGTTATTTCCTTTTCATCTAAATCCACAGAAAGTCAGGCTCAGCGACTCAAAAGCCTTTGTAAGAACACCTTCCCTATGAAGAAAGGTTAAAACGCTTGGGGCTGTTCAGCTTGGAGAAACGACGGCTGAGGGGTGACATGATCGAGGTTTATAAGATTATGAATGGGATTGAGCAGGTTGAGAAAGAAGTCCTTTTCTCCCTTTCTCACAAGACAAGAACTCGTGGGCACTCCATGAAATCGCTGAGCAGTCGGGTTAGAACAGATAAAAGGAAGTCCTTCTTCACCCAAAGAGTGATTAACCCATGGAATTCACTGCCACAGGAGGTGGTGGCAGCTGCTAGCATGGACAGTTTCAAGAGGGAATTAGATAAACATATGGAGCAGAAGTCCATCAGTGGCTATTAGCCACAGGGTATAGATGGGAACTCTCAGTCTGGGGCAGGTGATGCACTCTGTTCTTGGTGCTGGAGGGGGCAGCAGTGGGAGGGCTTCTAGTGCACTGGCCCCACTGCTGGTCCTCCTGATGGCACCTGGTATATTTTGGCCGCTGTGTGACAGAATGTTGGACTAGATGGGCCATTGGCCTGATTCAACATTGGCTTCTCTTATGTTCTTATGTTCTTATGTAACTCTTTTATTTATGGGATGTCCACCATTCGTAAAGAACAAACTAAAGGAACAGCTGAAATAATATTTAACGTTATCTAAATTCTTTGAAAACATCTGAAATCCTCATTGCAGAAAAAACGTAGCTAGGATTCTTTTTGGATCTTAATACCAAGGCCTGGGGGGGGGGGAATGTTTAAAATATGTTTTCCAAAGATCGAAGGAGGGGTCACAGTGACAGACAATATATCAAAACAAAGAATCATTGTGATGAAGTTGACAATAACATTTCATGACAATTGTGTACATCAGTCAAAACTTCAGACATTCTGACATATTCAAGACAAAATCCAATGCCCTCCAATTTTGTATATTAATAAAAACTTTGGAAATTCTAACATGTTCAAGACAAAATCCAATATCTTCAATGTTGTTGTTGTTCAGTCGCACAGTCTGAGTCCGACTCTTCGCAACCCCATGGACCAGATCACGCCAGGCCTTCCTGTCTTCCGCTGTCCGCTGAAGTTTGCTCAATTTCATGTTTGTTGCATCGATGACACTGTCTAACCATCTCATCCTTTGCCGTCCCCTTCTTCTTTGACCTTCAGTCTTTTCCCAGCATCAGGGTCTTCTCCAGTAAGTGCTCCCTTCTCATTTGGTGGCCAAAGTATTTGAGCTTCAGCTGAATTGACATTCGGCTGCCTGAAAGACTCCTGGGACTCCGGCTGGGGGCGGGGCTTGGCTCTTGAGCTTCCAGAGCTGTGCTCCGGTGTGCTCCGCCCTCAAAAGACCCCTGTTATACTTCTAAACACAAAACACTGTCACTTTATTATAGGCATGCAAATTCTACCAACTTCAGTGGCATCGAGGTGTGTTTTTACAGAGCGGTCCATCCACCACTCTTACCACAAGGTGGCACAAAAATACAAAAATTATCACACAAGAGTCCTGGCATTTCCACCAGGTGTCAACCAAGAGAAAACAAGAATGACCACATTGATCAAATAACTTGGAGACAGCTGTCCAAAAACAATTCTGTGCACCCAAAAAGAGCAGTTTCTGTCGAGAGCTCTCTCAGCCCCACCTACCTCACAGGCAGTGTTCCCTCTAAGCTGAGTTAGTGTGAGCTAGCTCACAGTTTTTTAGCCTCCAGCTCACACATTTTTGCCTTCGCTCAGGAAGGAGGGCTCCGGAGGAAACTAATTGACGCAGCAGCCAAAGCGCTTGCTCACAACTTTAATGCCAGTAGCTCACAAAGCTGAATTTTTGCTCACAAGAATCCACAGCTTAGAGGGAACATTACTCACAGGGTGTCTGATGTGAGGAGGGGAAGGGAAAGGAGTTTGTAAGCCCCTCTGAGACTCTGAGTGAAGGGCGGGGTATAAATCCAATCTCTTCTCCTCCACTTGCACCTGCTAGATGATCTTGGGCAAGCCATAGTCCTGACAAGAGCTGTCCTTGAAAAAGAGCAGTTTCTGTCAAGAGCTCTCTCCGCCCCACCTACTTCACAGAGTGTCTGCTGTGGGGAGGGGAAGGGAAAGGAGTTTGTAAGCCGCTCTGAGACTCCTTTGGGCAGGATATAAATCCAATCTCCTCTTCCTTCTTCTCAGCCCAACCCTGAACATATTTACTCAGCAATAAGTCCCAAGAGATTCAGTACTTCCTGGTTGTATTTGTATAGGATTGCAACTCTACAGTATGTTTACTTAGCTTAACTATGCTTGGGAATGAGCACCTTGGGGCCATCCCCTCTGGGACTTTCTTCTAAGTATGTAGAGAGCAGGAACTCTCAATGCAAATCCTCAGTGCTCAGAATACAGTGTTAGAAAACTTACAGAACTGCTCGTTTCATCCAGTCCTGATGAAGAGAACAGGAAACGATTTGAGGACAAGACATGTTAGAACTTAGTTAATGAGCCTTGGTGTTTAGTCATGCCGGCCACATGACCACGGAAACGTCTTCGGACAGTGCTGGCTCTTCGGCTTTAAAACGGAAATGAGCACCGCAACCCTAGCATCGGATTCGACTGGCTTACGAGCAAGGGAACCTTTACCTTTACCTTATACATATAGAGCATTTGTTTGCATTAGTACTGTTAGATTCCAGTGAGAGGCCAACAGTTTGTGTGAGTGAAAGAAATGATCCATTGTTCTTTTTAACAGATTTTTAAAATGAAAGGGTAAAGGAACCTACTAATAGATTTTTAAAAAATTAAAATGGTAACAAATGTTTAACCAATATAAACAACTGTCTCCAGTATATCAACATAAGAACATAACAGACGCCAGTGTTGGATCAGGCCAATGGCCCATCCAGTCCAACACTCTGTGTCATATAGTGGCCAAAATATACCAGGTGCCATCAGGAGGTCCAGCAGTGGGGCCAGGACACTAGAAGCCCTCCCACTGTTGCCCCCCATCCCAAGCACCAAGAATACAGAGCCTCACTTGCCCTAGACTGAGAGTTCCCATCTATACCTTGTGGCTAATAGCCACCGATGGACCTCTGCTCCATTTGTTGTTGTTCAGTCACACAGTCGAGTCCGACTCTTCGCGACCCCATGGACCAGATCACGCCAGGCCCTCCTGTCTTCCGCTGTCCGCTGAAGTTTGCTCAATTTCATGTTCGTTGCATCGATGACACTGTCTGACCATCTCATCCTTTGCCGTCCCCTTCTTCTTTGACCTTCAATCTTTCCCAGCATCAGGGTCTTCTTCTCCAGGGAGTGCTCCTTCTCATTTGGTGGCCAAAGTCTTTCAGCTTCAGCTTCAGGATCTGGCCTTCCAGGGAACAATCAGGGTTGATTTCTTTTAGGACTGACTGATTTGATCTCCTTGCAGTCCAAGGGACTCTCAAGAGTCTTCTCCAGCACCATAGTTCAAAAGAATCTATTCTTCGGCGCTCGGCCTTCCTTATAGTCCAACTCTCGCAGCCATACATTACTACGGGGAATACCATTGCTTTGACCATGCGGACTTTTGTTGGCAGGGTGATGTCTCTGCTTTTTATCATGCTGTTTAGGTTTGCCATCGCTTTCCTCCCAAGGAGCAGGCGTCTTTTAATTTCCATGGCTGCAGTCACCATCTGCAGTGATCTGGGATCCCAGGAACGTGAAGTCTGTCACCACTTCTACGACTTCCCCTTCTATTTGCCAAGGAGTGATGGGGCCAGATGCCATGATCTTAGTTTTTTTGATGTTGAGCTTCAGGCCCACTTTTGCACTCTCCTCTTTGACCCTGAGCAAGAGGCTCTTTAGGTCCTCTTCACTTTCTGCCATCAGAGTGGTGTCGTCTGCATATCTGATCTCTGCTCCATATGTTTATCCAATTCCCTCTTGAAACTGTCCATGCTTGTAGCTGCCACCACCTCCTGTGGCAGTGAATTCCATGCGTTAATCACTCTTTGGGTGAAGAAGAGAGCCAGTTTGGTGTAGTGGTTAAGTGCGCAGACTCTTATCTGGGAGAACCAGGTTTGATTCCCCACTCCTCCACTTGCACCTGCTGATGTGACCTTGGGTCAGTCACAAGCTCTGGCACAGCTGTTCTCTCAAGGACAGTTTCTGTCAGAAGTTCTCTCAGCCCCACCTGCCTCACAGGGCATCTGTTGTGGGGAGGGGAAGGGAAAGGAGTTTGTAAGCCGCTCTGAGACGCCTTCGGGCAGTGAAGGGTGGGGTATAAATCCAATCTCTTCCTCTTCTTCTTCTTCTTTTATCCATTCTAACCTGACTGCTCAGTAATTTCATGGAGTGCCCACGAGTTCTCGTATTGTTGAGAAAAGGAGAAAAGTACCTCTTTCTCAACCTGCTCTACCCCATGCATAATCATATAAACTTAGATCATGTCACCCCTCAGCCGTTGTTTCTCCAAGCTAAAGAGCCCTAAGCGTTTTAACCTTTCACCATAGGGAAAGTGTTCCAAC
>JAPDNY010000237.1:0-66794 GCA_029375565.1 Gekko gecko | reverse complement strand
CCCCCTGTAAAGTACTGGGTTTCGGGCCTCATGACTCGGACGACGACATAAGAGAAGACGCGTTTATTCGTACTTCACATAAGACAAGAACAAACAGCAACGGCCGGAGGCCAACTATATACAGTTAGGGGGGACGGCCCTATATTCCTATTGGCGGGTTTGAATCGCCCGCCAATGCTGCCATTGGTTTGCTACTGGCGAGCTCAGGAACCTAGTCCCTATTGTTCTCAGAGAGCGAAGCTTGGCTGTATTTCGCCAGCTCTGCCTTCTGATCCCAGGACACAACACCCCTCCCCCCATAGTTCGTCTCCTATTAGGTGACGTAGTCTTTTAAGTATGTTGGTGCCCTCCGTTCTCTTAGCGAACGTCGGGGGGCCGGTATCGGACTGGCGGGGCCCCTATCGGGTGGTCCGCCCGCACAAGGAGCCTGGATCTCTGGTACTCGTCGAGGCGGTGACGGTGGCGGCTGCAGCGGCGGCAGCGGCGGCGGCGGCGGTTCAGCTGTCACCGGGGCCCCCTCCGGATTCCGTGGACTTTCTGGCGCTGGCTCCGCTGCTTGCGATCGATCGGATGCTGGGGCGGCCGCGGCGTTTCCCGGTAACTGGATCTCTGTGTCGGGGTCTTGCCGCTTCCGGAGCTGGTCGACGTGTTTCCGGAGGACCCGGTCCCCGTCTGTTAGGACTTCATATGACACTGGCCCGGTGGGTTTTAGGATGTGCCCGGCCACCCACTGAGGCCCTGCCCCGTAGTTCCGGAAGTAGACAGGTTCTCCCGGGAGGAAGCTTCTGGGCGCTTCCCGGTTCTCGACCAGCTTTCTCTCTGGGGCTCGGTCCGGGTGGAGTCTGTCTAATAGGGTGGTAGGGCGGCGGCCCATTAATAGTTCTGCGGGGCAATGCCCGGAGATGGGGTTTGGGGTGGTACGGTATGTAAGAAGAAAGCGGGCCAGCCGGAACTCCCAGTCCCCCTCCGTTATGCGGCTCAGGGCTTCTTTAGCGGTTCTTACCGTTCTCTCCGCCTGTCCATTGGTTGCCGGGTGGAAGGGCGCTGATCGGATGTGCCGGATTAGGTTCTTTTCGAGGAACGTTTGGAATTCGGCAGATGTGAATGCTGCCCCGTTGTCCGATACGATGGTGTCGGGCAACCCGTGCGTCGCAAATATTTTCCGCAGGGCCCTTATTGCCGCTTTGGCAGAGGTGGTGGACACTGGGCTTATTTCCACCCATTTCGAATAAGAGTCTACCGTCACCATGAACTGGAGCCCCTGGAACGGCCCAGCAAAGTCTACCTGCAGGTGTGACCACGGCTTCTGGGTAGACTCCCAGCTTTGGGTGGGCGCTCTCGGTGGATTGGGGCGGACTTCCTGACACCGTGTGCACCCTCGGACCCAGGATTCAATTTCTGCGTCCATCCCGGGCCACCACACGTAGCTCCTTGCCAGAGCTTTCATGCGTACGATGCCAGGGTGGGCCTCGTGCAGCGTTTCTAGCACCCCTTGTCTCATGGGCCCCGGGATGATCACCCTGTCTCCCCATAGTAAACACCCTTTCAATGCGGACAGCTCTTCCCGCCTGGCCTTGTATGCTGTGAACTCTGGCCCTGTCTGTTCCGCTGACCATCCCCTCACCACCCAGTTTAGGACCCGGGAGAGAATGGGATCACGGGACGTGCGTGCGGCCACATCTGCCGCCTGAAGGGGGGTTTGGCAGGTCCTCCATGAGCAAGACAGTGGGGGCTGGGGCCGGATCTTCCCCTGTCTGCGGCAGTGGCAAGCGGCTCAGGGCGTCGGCATGACCCAGCGCCTTGCCCGGCCGATGCTCCAGTCGGTACTGGTACCCCGCTAAAAATAAGGACCAGCGCAACACCCGGGCGACAAAACCTGCGGCGTTTGTTTGTCCGCCGCGAACAGTCCCAGGAGCGGCTTATGATCGGTTACGAGCGTGAAGGGCCGCCCGTACACAAAATTGTGGAACTTTTTACCCCCGCCACCAGTGCCAAGCCCTCCCTGTCGATTTGGGCGTAGTTCCGCTCCGCGGGGGACAGCGTGCGGGAGTAGTATGCCACCGGGACCTCCCTCCCATCCGGTAGCTTGTGCGCCAAGACTGCCCCGACCCCATACGGTGATGCGTCGCACGCAAGGATGACCGGGAGCTTTTCATCGAAGTGGGCGAGTACCGCGTTCGAAATCAAGAGGACTTTAACCCCCCGAAACGCCGCCTCCTCCCTCGCTCCCCATGCCCAAGGTGTCGCCTTATCCAGCAGCCTGTGTAGGGGTTCGGCCACGGCGGCTTTGTGGGGGAGAAAGGCGTGGTAAAAGTTCAGGAGGCCTAAGAACGCCTGGAGCTCCGCCTTGGACTTCGGGGCAGGGGCCTCCACGATGGCCTTCACCTTGTCCCTCGCCGGATGCAGGCCAGTTGCATCTACCCGGTACCCCAAGAACTCCACCTCCGGCACCCCAAGGAGGCACTTTTCCCGCTTCACTTTCAGCCCCGCGGCTTGGAAGCGTCCCAGTACCGTTCGGAGGCGGGCGGTGAAGCTTTCCGGGGTGGTCGCGGCGATGAGGACGTCGTCGAAGAACGGCGTCACTCCAGGGATCCCTTTTAACAAATCGTCCATTAGATTTTGGAAGTTCCCTGGGGCCACACTGACCCCGAACTGCAGCCGCTTCACCCGGAAGGCCCCCGGTGGGTCACTATTGTCTGTGCCTCGGCAGTGGCCTCATCTACCGGGAGTTGCTGGTACGCCTGCGCGAGATCCAGCTTTCCAAATATGCGCGCCCCCGCCAGTGTTGCTAAGACATGGCTGACCACGGGTACGGGGTATGCGTGCGCCTGAAGTGCCTGGTTAATAGTGCACTTATAATCTGCGCAGATGCGGATCTCCCCGTTTGGCTTGACGGGTGTCACAACCGGGGTCTCCCATCTAGCGTTCGGGACGGGCTCTAAGACTCCCTGGGCCACCAACCGGTCTAGTTCGGTCTCTATTTTTAGGGCGGAGGGCCAGGGGCACGGTGCGGAAGCGCCGACGGATGGGCGTCACGGTGGGGTCTAAGTGGAGCGACACCGGGGGCCCTTTGTAACATCCCAGTTTCCCGTCAAAGACCTCTGGGAATTCCTTGCACACCGCCCCCCAGTCCCGCACCCCGCACTTATTCACTCCCCCAATCGATATGCCTAGGGCCTCGAACCACGCCCGCCCCAGGAGACTCACGAGATTCCCCTCTACCACCACCAAGTCCAAGTTCCCCTCAAAGTCTCGGTACTGCACTCGGAAAGTGCCGACTCCCCGGATGGGGACAGGGTTCTTTTGAAAGTCCACCAAGCTTAGTGGCGATGGACGTAGAGGGGTCCCCTAGTGGGCAAAGTCTTTTTAAAGTGTCCAGGGAAATGATGGACGCCGCCGATCCCGAGTCCACTTCCATGCAACAGGGGACCCCTCGATCCGCACGGTTACTTGGATCTTCGGGGCAGAGGAGAGGTTGGGGTTGGGGAGGCGCAGTACCTGCAGCGGTTGGTCGGTGAGGTGGTACAACTCGGCGACCTCTTCCGTTGTCTCGTATGCGGTGGACGATGCGCGGTGCTGGGGGACCGACGATCTCGAATTCCGGGGGCCCTTGGACCGGCAGACCCATGCGAGGTGTCCCTGCTTTCCGCACCCGTGACAGACAGCATCCCGGAACTTGCAGGATTTCCGTCCGTGGCCCTCCCCGCAGCTGGCACAGACGGATCGGTTGCCGGAATACTTGGCTGGCTCTCTGTTGGCCTGCTGGAACGGCGCCGGCCGGCGTTGTTGGGGTTTGAGGGCGAAGACCTCGTCCGTCTCCTCATTCCCGGGGCTTGGGCTCCTTCCAACCACTTGCGCGGCCGCGACCGGCCGATCCCCTTCTGCGGCCTCGTGGGCAGTGGCGGCGTCGAGGGCCTCGTCCAAGGAGAGCTTCTGGTGTCCCACCAACTTGCGCCGCAGCTTGGAGTCCGCCAGGCCCCACACGAACTGTGTCAGCAGGTTGTCCTCCACCTTTGGGAACCCGCAGTCCACGGCGAGCGCCCTTAGCGCGGCCAGGAAGTTGGCGATGGATTCCCCTTGGGCCTGGACTCGCCTCTGGAAATCCATCCTCTTGGCCAGGAAGGTCGGCCGGGGGCTGAAATAAGCGTTGAGGACATCAAGGATCTCCCCAAACGAGCTCTCCAGGGCCGTGCGGGGCACCAAGAGGCTCTTGGCGAGGCGGACGGTTTGGGTGCCGCACGCGTTCAACAGGATCGATCGTTTCTGGTCTGGGTGGCGGATTTCGTTGAGCTCCAGATAGCTGATGAGCTGGTCGACCCATGCGTCCCAGGTTTCTGGCTGCGACGGATCGAAGCGCTCGAGAGTCACATGAGAGGCTGCCATGGTTCTGTCGGGAACGGCGTGTGCCGGGGCGAGCGGTGCGGTGCTGCTCTCGGGGTCAGCGATGCGATGCTCGGCGAGCGGTGCGGTGCTGCTCTCGGGGTCAGCGATGTGTTGCTCGGCGGTGTCCTTTCGTCGCTCATGGAGTCATGGAAGGCGTTGAAATTCCATCCTCGTCGCCACTGTAAAGTACTGGGTTTCGGGCCTCATGACTCGGACGACGACATAAGAGAAGACGCGTTTATTCGTACTTCACATAAGACAAGAACAAACAGCAACGGCCGGAGGCCAACTATATACAGTTAGGGGGACGGCCCTATATTCCTATTGGCGGGTTTGAATCGCCCGCCAATGCTGCCATTGGTTTGCTACTGGCGAGCTCAGGAACCTAGTCCCTATTGTTCTCAGAGAGCGAAGCTTGGCTGTATTTCGCCAGCTCTGCCTTCTGATCCCAGGACACAACACCCCCCACCCCAGACCCTGACCCCCCTGAATGCTGCACCCACAGGCTGTGATCACATGGGCAGTTTGGCCCGACACAGCCACCCCTCCCTCCGGATCCAATGGGCAGCAGTCAGACAGCCACATCTGTCAGGCGTTTCCCAGCCATACTTATCCCATCATAGGACGATTTGGAGCGAGGTTAAAAAGGCACCATGTCACAAGTGATGTTTTCCATTCCCCGCTCAGTCGTCGTGCATGGTCGGATGTCAGAACATGGGGGAGTGCACGCAGAATGCTCTCTTGCTCCGCATTGCAAGACTAGATCTAATGGGTGGGAATGACAAGGGAGTCGTTACCGGCTAGATATCAGGAGAAATTTCCTAACTGTAAGAGTGGTTGAGCAGTGGAACAGACTGCCTCGGGAGGTGGTGGATGCTCCTTCCCTGGACGTTTTCAAGCGGAGGCTGGATGGCCATCTTTTGGGTATGTTGTAGGTATGTAGGGCTATCTTTCGGCTACGCTCCTGTAGAGTGCAGGGGGTTGGACTAGATGACCTGTAAGGTTCCTTCCAACTCTAACATTCTATGAATGGATTTGGCAGTTTGAACCTGCAGATCCATTCTGCCACTAAGGAGGCATTTTTTTAAAAGAAAAATTGCCTATGGGTGCATGTGTGCACATGTGCATGAGCATGTGTGCACATGTACATGAACGCACATGAATTTTGGATTTTTTTTGCAGTGCGCTCCATGGCCGAGGTGCTGCAGTCATGTGGATGCTTTACCATGGGATGTCTCCGTGGGCAACCTGCAGCAGGGTGTGCTGTGTGGCTGATATGTCCCACAACACTTTAAACTGGTTCAATTAGAGGTGGCAGCATATCGTACCAAGCCGCCAGTCTGACCGCAGCCCCAGTCTTCGCAGGACAATAACTCAGCACTTTCCACTCCTGGGAATCCCTTCTCGATCTAATTTATTACAACAAGAGCCAGTAAAACAGTACCGGAATCCCTTATCATGTAAGTAAGAAACAATTTTGTGCTGTTAAGTTGCAGCTGGCTCAATGCAGTCCCATGGAGTCCCAACTCACGGGGTTTCCAAGGCCAGAGAGGAGCAGAAGCAGTTTGCCGTTGCCTTCGTCCCATCCAAATCCTAGCCATGGCCAATCCTGTTCTGAGATCTGACAAGGTCGGGCGAGCCAGAGGTGCTTTGCCGTTGCCTGCCTCTGCGTTGCAACCCTGGACTTCCTTGGTGGTTTCCCATCCAAGAACTAACCGGGGCTGGCCCTGCTTATCTCCCAAGACGTAACAAAATTGGGCTACCCGGGTGAGGCTAAAAACAGAACCGTAATCAACCGCAAATGGCTAACTAAAAACGAATTGGAAAGAAAACACAAGGTTAAGATTCCATGGTTTGAATACAAGCTAGTCCAACATCTTATACAATTAACGCTGTCCCAAAGTAACAAAGCAGTCGGAATCACCAAATTATCTGAGTTTGAAAGACTCCTAGTAACCGGCAACCTATAAAAAAAAAAGGCCTCATCTCCAAACTGTACTTAATTCTATCGAACTTAAAACAACAAGCAAACGGCTAATTATCAACGGGCTTGGCATACAGATCTAAACATAAACCTCCAAGAAGATCAACGGAACCGAATATGGTATACAACCAATCACATTTCCAAATCAATGACAATTCAAGCCACAGCATACAAATCTTTATTCAGATGGTACCTAACCCCAGTAAGATTAGCCCACATGACTTCACATGTAAGTCCCCTCTGTTGGGTGCCTATCTCCATTCATGGTGGGACTGTATTCACATTCAAAACTTTTGGAAACAGCTACTACAAACAATATTCCATCTCACTAGCATTGCCGTACCTTTAGACCCAAAGACCATCCTTCTGAACTTGTGGGAGGAGATTCAGTTACCTAAAATACAAAGGGATTTAATTATAGTTCTCTTAACAGCTGCTAAAGCAGTTATAGCGCAACAATGGAAGAACAGAGACCCCCATCCATAACTCAATGGTACGGGAAAGTTTGGGATTATTTTACTCTAGAAAAATTTGCAATATGCACTGATAAGACCTCGCTTGAAAGCATGATTCAGGATCCGTTAGACAAATGGTTTCCCTTTCTTGAAGAAATAGAAGCAGACGAGCTGATCTGTGAAACGTGGTTGTTGTTTAAAATTGAGTCCTTGTTGTGTTAAATCTTATGTATACAGTGTTCCACTGGTTGCTATGTAACCCTAGAGTACTACAAGCAAAGGTTCCACTTTTACAGGTTCGTATTAACGTTATACACCCATATTTCTGTATTTGTTTTTTCAAAACCTAATAAAGTGTTTATTAAAAAAAAAATCAGTCACAAATTCCTCGCGCCCCGTGTACTGGAGCACATGTTCTTCCTGCATAGTGCCGAAAGAGGAAGGTATGTGCGTGGGGTCACCAGAGGTCAGCTGCGACTTGATGGAGTGAATTACTGCCGGCAGAAGGCTCGGCAGCCTCCTCTGAAGCACTGTCCCCGTATGTTAAATTGGAGGAGGGGCAGGGAAAGAATATTAACTGGAGCGACGTTAATTGGAGCAGCATTAAACCGAAGCCGCGTCTGTGTCTGTATGTGCTAAGCACCATCGAGTTGCTTCCGACCTGTGGTGACCCCATGAATGAATGACCTCCAGACTCCAAAGCATCCTGTCATTGCCCAGGTCTTGCAAACGGAGGGCCATTGGCTTCCACGGTTCTGTCAGAGGTGTTCTTGAAAAGAGCAGTTTCTGTCAGAGCTCTCTCAGCCCCACCTACCTCACAGGGTGCCTGTTGTGGGGAGGGGGAAGGGAAGGAGTTTGTAAGCTGCTCTGAGACTCCAAGTGAAGGGTGGGGTATAAATCCAATCTCCTCCTCCTCCTCTTCTTCTACTTCTTCTTCTTCCTCCTCCTCTTCTTCTTCTTGTTCTTCCTCCTCCTCTTCTTCCTCCTCCTCCTCCTGCTCCTCCTCCCCTTCCTCTTCCTCTTCTTCTTCCTCCTTTTCTTCTTCTTCTTCCTCCTCCTCTTCTTCCTCCTCCTCTTCTTCCTCTTCCTCCTCCTCTTCTTCCTCCTCCTTTTCTTCTTCTTCCTCCTCTTGTTCTTCCTCTTCCCCCTCCTCCTCTTCTTCCCTGTCCTCCTCCTCTTCTTTTTCTTCCTCCTTCTCCTTTTCTTCTTCCTCCTTCTCCTCCTCTTCTTCTTCCTTGATGGACTCCATCCATCTCAGGTTGGGTCTTCCTCTTTTTCCTCCTGCCTTCAACTTTTCCGAGCGTGATTGTCTTTTCCGCTCACTCTCGTCTTCTCGTCGTTTGACCAAAGTACAATAGAGGCTAGGACAATAGAGTTTGGGGCTGCGGTGACTCAGAGGTTAAGACACTGAGCTGCAGACCGGAAGGTCAGTAGCGCAGCAGTTCGAGACTCGAGTGCCACATGACAGAGTGAACTCCTCTCTCTGCCCCCAGCTTCTGCCAACTTAGCAGTTTGAAAGCAAGAAATTGCAAGTAGATAAATAGGTACCACCTTGGTGGGAAGGTAACAGCGTTTACTGCGCCTCGGCATTTAGTCATGCTGGCTGCATGATCATGGAAAAAAGTCTTTGGACAATGCTGGCTCTTCGGCTTGGAAACGGAGATGAGCACTGCCCCCTAAAGTCAGATTTGGCTGGCTTTTGAGCAAGGGAAACCTTTGCCTTTACCTTACAATAGAGCTGTTATATATTGGGACTGAAACACTGCAGGACTGTGCTGCCAGAGACAGGATGAGCTTGGAGCCAGAGGACAATAGACCAACAGGATTCTGGCAGGAACCAGTCAAGGTGTAATGTTATGTAAATAGCCTGTCTTTGGAAGTGGGGAGTGTTTGGGGTGTGGCCATTGCAGGCAATATAACTGAGCCGAGGGTCTGGTCTGGAGGCTTGCTCTTGCTGAAACCACAAATAAGGCTGAGCTGATTACTAGTCTCTCCAGCCCGCTCATCGATGGAACCCACTATTTAACAAGAGTTTAGTCATTTGTGCTTCTAGGGAGAGTTCCAGCTTGATTTTGGCCATTGTGTGACATGGAGTGCTGGACTGGATGGATCATGGGCTTGATCCAACATGGCTTCTCTTGTGTTCTTATGTCTGGGG
The DNA here is from genome assembly GCA_029375565.1 of Gekko gecko. Taxonomy (NCBI): domain Eukaryota; kingdom Metazoa; phylum Chordata; class Lepidosauria; order Squamata; family Gekkonidae; genus Gekko; species Gekko gecko. Next base: position 57,814 of record JAPDNY010000237.1, on the reverse strand, counting down.
CAGTGATGCTCTGTATTCTTGGTGCTTGGGGGGTCAACAGTGGGAGGTCTTTTCGTGTCCTGGCCCCACTGGTGGTCCTCCTGATGGCACCTGGTATTTTTGGCCACCGTGTGACATAGAGTGTTGGACTGGAGGGGCCACTGGCCTGATCCAGCATTGGCTTCTCTTATGTTCTTATGTTTGGGGCAGTGATGCTCTGTAATTCTTGGTGCTTGGGGGGCTAGAGTGGGAGGGCGTTTGGAGTTCTGGCCTCACAGGTGGACCTCCTGATGGCCCCGGGTATTTTTGGCCACCGTGTGACAGAATGTTGGACTGGAAGGGCCATTGGCCTGATCTAACATGGGCTTCTCTTATGTTCTTATGTTCATTTACCCCTTTTCTAAAAACCCTGGATGGGTGTTGTGGGTTCCTGGGTTACAGCGTGTCTCAGAGCTGCAGGTTCAAATCCCTACCTGGTCATATTGCTCGCTGGGTGACCTTGTTCTTTTCATGCTACGAAGCCAAGTCTATTTCACAGCCTTGTTGCCGGGGTGAAATGGAAATGGGGAAGCTCTGCACCCTACCCTCAGCTCCATGGAGGAAGGGCAGGATTGAAATGCATTCGATCGATTCATGCACATTGTGCAAGATATTTTTCCCCCTGCGCAACATGGAGACGGATGTCATTTATCCCTAACGCTGATTTATTGATGTACAAACGATGTTGAGGAATGTGCACTTTTCATGGGGGGGAAGCTCGGCGCAAGGAAAATGAGACCCAACGGTTCACTTCACGCAGCCGAGACACGAAAGCGAAGACGGGGATTCGGGAGTCGAAACCGCCGAGATGAAAAATTCAGAATCTTCCTTACGCAGCTAAGTACTCATTAGGTTCCTTTAATTCCTCAGCTACCCACACACACACCCCTGCTGCTTCTGTATTTCTCGCATAAACTGGGTCATTCATTTCTACACTTACAACTACCCCTGTAAGGCCTGGCAGGTGCTGGCTTGCCCGGGGCAATTGAGCCCTCCTTGGTCTAAATCAGGGACCCCCCCACCCGTGGGAGCCAGGCTGCTCCTCATCACCTCTCCTGGTACCCCCCGAGTGCTTTTAAAAAGTGGGTGGGGCCAGGTGTGGCTTTCGCCAAGCAGGGCTTCTGATTGCCTATGACGATTGAAAGGCGTTCTGTTAAGCAGAGCGAACCCCCAAAAGTCGAGGAGCTATACATAACCTTAGTAAAGGTAAAGATAAAGCTTTCCCTTGCTTGAAAGCCGGTCGAATCTGACTCTAGGGGGTGTTGCTCATCTCCGTTTCCAAGCCGAAGAGCCAGCACTGTCCGAAGACATTTCCGTGGTCATGTGGCCAGCATGAGTAAATGCCGAGGCGCATGGAACACTATTACCTTCCCACCAAAATGGTACCTATTTATTTACTTGCAATTTCCCGCTTTTGAACGGTGAGGTTGGCAGGAACTGGGGTCAGAGACGGGAGCTCACTCCGTCCCATGGCACTCGGGTCTCGAACTGCCAAACTATTGAACTTCCAGTCTGCAGCTCAGCGTCTTAACCTTAAACCACCACAGCCCTATATATAACCTTACTCCCAGACATTTTGCAGAAGAAGAAGAGGAGGAGATTGGATTTATACCCCATCCTTCACTACCCAAAGGAGTCGCAGAGCAGTTTACAAACTCCTTCCTCTTCCCGTCTCCAGAACAGGCACCCTGTGAGGTAGAAGAAGAAGAAGAGATTGGATTTATACCCTGCCCTTCCCTACCCAAAGGAGTCTCAGAGCGGCTCACAAACTCCTTCCCCTTCTCCTCCCCAGAACAGGCACCCTGTGAGGTAGGTGGGGCTGAGAGAGCTCTGACAGAAACTGCTCTTTTTCAAGAACAGCTGTGCCAGAGCTATGGCTTGCCCAAGGTCATCCAGTAGCTGCAAGTGGAGGTGTGGGGAATCAAACTCGGTTCTCCCAGATTAGCTGGCTCTGCCTCTTGTGGTAGCCATTTTGTGGGGGCACCCACCACCCTGTGCCAGAATTCCAAAGGAGCCAAGAGGCTGAAAAAGATTGGGGACCCCCCAGTCTAAATCCCCCACACCAGTTCCCTTTGGAACAGGGTTGCCAGGTCTCTTTCGCCTGCCACCAGGGGGTTAGGAGGGATGTTATGGGAGTGGGAAGTGATGTCACCCCCCATTCCCCCCAAGACAGTGACGTTGCCCACGACATTCCTGCCTCGCCCGGAAGTGACGCCAGCACATCAGTGACGTCGGGGGTGACACTCTGGTTTTAGGCCAAAAATCTGTGGTAAAATCGGCATCAAACCATAGAGTTTTGCCCCAAATCCAGAACATCACCCTGGACATCACCGACGTCCCGATGTGGTTTTTTTTTAAATAATTCTTTATTCTTTTATTTCATAAAATACATCCATCACCAACACCACCCATGTGCGACCTCCAGGTAGCAGATACATAAATAAAATTCCTTACTAGTATTATCTCACAATCAATCCAAATACAACTCTATTGCTCCATTAAAGTAAAAAGGTAAAGGTTCCCTTGCTCGAAAGCCAGTCGAATCCGACTCTAGGGTTACAGTGCTCATCTCCGTTTCAAAGCCAAAGAGCCAGCGCTGTCCGAAGACGCTTCCGTGGTCATGTGGCCGGCATGACTAAACACCGAGGCGCACGGAACGCTGTTACCTTCCCACTGAAGTGGTACCTATTTATCTCCTTGCAATTTCTTGCTTTCGAACTGCTAGGTTGGCAGGAGCTGGAACTAGAGACGGGAGCTCACTCCGTCACGCGGCAGTCTCGGGTCTCGAACTGCTGAACTACTGACCTTCCACAGCCCGCAGTTCAGCGTCTTCACCACTTGAGCCACCGCAGCTCCTTTGCTCTATTAAACTTCCATCTTAATCTTACAATCAACTTTACCTCTCGATTTCCTATTAACTGACTAATCATCACATTTTTTTTAAACTTTCCCCATCCTTCTAAACCATTCCTCCAATCCAGAACATCACCCCGGTCGTCACCAACGTGCTGATGTCACTTCCTGGTGACACAGGCATGTCATGAGTGACGTCGCTGTTTGGGGGATCCCCTCCCACCAGCCAGCTGGCTGCCGGTGGTCAAGAGCCCGCCAAATCAGGGACCCCCCACCCCACTGGGCGAATGCTCTAAGGATGGTTATTATCTAAGGCAGGGCTGTCAAACTCATTTGTTACGCGGGCCGGATCTGACATAAATGAGACCTAGTTGGGCTGGACCATGCCGTTCAGGTGTGTATCTGTAAGCTGCAAACCTACGAGGATGCAGCAGCAGCAGAATTGGAAGAAGGAGCTGACGACAGCCAGTTCCCACTGCGGCCCTGATAGGAGCCCCTCCGGGGAGGCAGATCTGGCCTCCGGGCCACATGTTTGACACCCCTTATCTAAGACTTTGTCCCGGCTGCCCATTCTTGTCTGATCGTAGACGCTAAACAGGGCTGGCCAGGGTCACGACCGGTATTCCCTCTAAGCTGAGTTGGCGTGAGCTAGCTCTTAGCTTTTTAGCCTCCGGCTCACGCATGTTTGACTTAGCTCAGGAAGGAGGGCTCCAGAGCAAACGAATTCATGTAGTACCCAAATCGCTCGCTCCCAGCTTTAAATGCCGGTCGCTCACAAAGCAGAATTTTTGCTCACAAGACTCCACAGCTTAGGGGAAACATCTCTAAGGGAGGCGATGGCAAGCTATCTCCAGACATCTCTTGCTTTGAAAACCCCGCGGGGGTCCCCAGAAGCCGGGGTGACTTGAGGTTTATAAGATTATGAATGGGATTGAGCAGGTTGAGAAAGAAGTCCTTTTCTCTCTTTCTCACAATACAAGAACTCCCTGTGGGCACTCCATGAAATTGCTGAGCAGTCGGGTTAGAACAGATAAAAGGAAGTCCTTCCTCACCCAAAGAGTGATTAACATATGGAATTCACTGCCGCAGGAGGTGGTGGCAGCTACAGGCATGGACAGTTTCAAGAGGGAATTAGATAAACATATGGAGCAGAAGTCCATCCGTGGCTATTAGCCACAGGGTATAGATGGGAACTCTCAGTCTGGGGCAGGTGATGCACTTTATTCTTGGTGCTGGAGGGGGCAGCAGTGGGAGGGCTTCTAGTGTCCTGGCCCCACTGCTGGACCTCCTGATGGCACCTGGTATATTTTGGCTGCTGTGACAGAGTGTTGGACTGGATGGGCCATTGGCCTGATTCAACATTGGCTTCTCTTATGTTCTTATGTTCTTATGAATGGCCCCGTCTCTATCCCACCCTCCTTCCAGGAAGCCCCCCACGGACCACCTCGCTCCCCTCCCTGCCGGCGGCCGGAACGGGGGCTGTTCTTTGTGTCAGCTGCCAACATTTATGCCGTTTGGACAACGGTGTAAAGGAAAATTATTTGCCATCTGCGGCAGCTTCCCCGGCTCGGTTTGCTTTCTTCCCCCTTTCAGAGTTCAGCCTATTTTGCTTTAAATAGCCCGACCGATAGCGATTCAGAAGGTTCCGGAGCCAGGCGACTACTTTCTTTGCGACCTGCTGGAAACGGGATGATAAGGGCCGATCCGGGCACCTCTGATTCACAGCCCCGCTGATAGGCCTTGTTCATCTCGACGAGGCGACCGCAGATGTCCGGGCACGAGGAGGCAAACACAATCCCGCCCTCGGCCACGATCGATCATTCCTTCCTCCCCAGCCTCCCGCTCAGCTGCAGCTTCTCATCTCCTAGTTAACCTCTGGCTCCGCGCTCTCCTGTCTTCCCCCTCCCTTGTGCTTTGGCTCGTCGAATTCTCTTTCCCTTGATAGATATGCTGCTTCATCTCTATGTATCATTTTTAAAATCCATATATTTTCTCTTGGGCTTCTTCGGCCATTTGTCTCCTTTCTGTACCTTGTGGTTCAGGCCGGCATCTTCTGTCTTCCGTGTCTTTCACCTTACTGTCTCGGGTCACCAACTGTGAGTTTGGAAATTCCTGGCGCCTGTAAGTTGGAGGTCAGTTCCAATTCCAATAGAACTCTGAGCTCCACCTGGAGGTTGGTAACCCTATCCCATATTGACTTGGTAGTGACTGTTTAAACCCACATGTTCACTTCTGCGTAGGGCTGTCAAGCCCCAGTGGGGAGCCAGGAAGGGCCCGGGATGGATTGAGGAGGCATTTAAAGCCCTCCCTGTTGCTTCTCCTGCCTGCCCACTGAAGCGGGTAAGCACGAGAAGCTTCCCAGAGCCCCCTGCCCCCTCCTGGACTGCCCCCTCCTGGACTGCCCGCCAAGGCAGGCGAGCCAGGAAGGGCCTGGGGAGGGGCCCCACCGGTGACAGCTGCAGGACCCTGCATTCACCCAGCCCCCTTCCTAGAGTTCATTGCAGTTCTTTCCACAACGGGCCTTTCTCCTAGTGTTCTTATAAAGGCCAACGCTATGCTGGGGATTATTAGGAAGGGAATGGAGAACAAATCAGCCAGTATCATCATGCCCCTGTATAAATCAATGAAGTGAAGAGAGGAAGTCTCGAGTGGAGTACCACAGGGCTCGGTCCTGGGCCTGGTGTTATTCAATGTTTTTATAAATGACCTGGAGGAAGACATAGAGGGGATGCTTATCAAATTTGCAGATGACACGAAGCTGGGTGGGATTGCTAATTCTGAAGAAGACAGAGTCAGGATTCAGAAGGATCTTGATAGGCTGGAACAGTGGGCTGAGACAAATAAAATGAATTTCAATAGAGATAAGTGCAAAGTCCTACACTTAGGTACAAAAAATCAAAGGCACAGATATAGAATGGGAGGGACTTGGCTTGACAGCAGCACATGTGAAAGGGATCTGCGTGTTCTGGTTGATCACAAGCTAAACATGAGCCTGCAGTGTGATGCGGCTGTGAAGAAAGCTAATGCAATCTTAGGATGCATTAGCAGAAGCATTGTGTCCAGATCACGGGAGGTGGTAGTTCCGCTGTATTCTGCTATGGTCAGGCCCCACCTGGAGTACTGTGTCCAGTTTTGGGCACCACATTTTCGGAAGGATGTTGACAAACTCGAGCAGGTCCAGAGGAGGGCGGCCAGGATGGTGAGAGGGTTGGAGTCCAAGTCTTATGAGGAAAGGCTGAGGGAGTTGGGTATGTTTAGCCTGGGAAAGAGAAGGTTTAGAGGGGACATGATTGCAGTCTTCAAGTATTTGAAGGGCTGTCATGTAGAAGATGGAGTGGATCTATTCTCTCTTGCTCCGGATTGCAAGACTAGATCTAATGGGTGGAAATTACAAGGGAGTCGTTACCGGCTTAATATCAGGAGAAACTTCCTGATTGTAAGAGTGGTTGAGCAGTGGAACAGCCTGCCTCGGGAGGTGGTGGATGCTCCTTCGCTGGACGTTTTCAAGAGGAGACTGGACAACCATCTTTTGGGTATGTCGTAGGTATGTAGGGGTTTCGGCTGTGTTCCTGCAGAGTGCAGGGGTTGGACTAGATGGCCTGCAAGGTCCCTTCCAACTCTAACATTCTATGATTCTATGATTCTATGACCTCATTTGGAGTACTGTGTACAGTTCTGGTCACCGCACCTCAAAAGGATATGATAGCATTGGGAAAAGTGCAGAGAAGGGCAACTAGAATGATAAAAGGACTGGAACACCTTCCCTATGAAGAAAGGTTAAAACGCTTGGGGCTCTTTAGCTTGGAGAAACAATGGCTGAGGGGTGACACGATCGAGGTTTATAAAATCAAGGCTCATTTCCTGCAGGAGCGCACAGGAGCGAAGCTCCAGCAGTAAGGCGCCCAGGGGGCAGGCACATGCAGCGAGCCCCACCCCCTGCTCCCAGCAGCCCCCATTGGCCTGATTCAACATTGGCTTCTCTTATGTTCTTAGGTAGCTCCTGCAGCTCTTTTTCTACGAAATGACCCTGTATAAGATTATGTGTGGGACAGAGCAGGTAGAGAAAGACGTCTGTAGGTGCCCAAGACAAGACACGGAGCAATGGAGTAGTGGCTGCCTTGCTATAGGTAAAATGGGACCCGGGGGCATGCTAATGTGACTGCCCGATGAAACAATGTGTTGAAGGGATTAATTGGGGCCAAAACAATGTGCAGGGGAGGCTCGGAGTCGCATTCCCAAGGGAAGACAAAGATATTGTCATATTTTGCATCTGTGTGGGGATGAATGGATTCCTTGGTGCAAACAGGAACTGTTAACGTTCCAGTTGGAATGTGGCCAGGAATATGAGACGTCAAAGATCCACCGTTGACCCCTGATTGCTGGGGAGAAAAGGCTACCCCATTGGGTGAATAGCCTATTGATTAAGCTGATTTGATCAGGAAGGGACGAGCCAGGCGATAGATGATTCTTCTTTCCCGTGGGCCCCGATAGAGAGAGAAAAGCAGCTTTTTGTTTTGAACAGGGGGGTGGGGGGATAACTATTAGTTTGACAGAGGCCTTAAAACCACCTCCCCAACGTAGCAAGTTCAGGCTTGTTCTTTGCAGCTGGGGACCATTTTCTTTGGCTCTGCTCCATCTTGGTTTGGTGTACATTTCCAGGCCCCAGTCTGACCTAGGGTTCCCAAGTACTTACCGTCTGGGGGCGGGGGACGAATGCTCCCGGCCGGACCAGTCTTCCTGGTAACGCACCATGCCGTCGCCAGGAAGTGATACCGGGTGACGCTCTGGCAATGGGGCTGAAAACTCGATGGTACCATCGGGTTTTCAGCCCCATTGCCAGAGCGTCGCCTACCGTCCCTTCCTGGCGACGGCATGGTGCTCTGCGCCTCTCCTTCCCCTGGGGATGGTCCTGTGAGGACATATCCATCCCCCGCCAACACACGGTAAGTTCTTGGGAAGCCTAGTCTGACCAGACGTGCCTAGTACTCATACCCAGAGGCAGTGTTCCTTCTAAGCTGAGTGAGTGTGAGCCAGCTCACAGCTTTTTAGCCTCTGGCTCGCACATTTTTTTGTCTTCGCTCAGGAACGATGACTCCAGAGGAAACTAATTTCTGCAGTAACCAAGTCGCTTGCCCACAACTTGAATGCCGGTAGCTCGCCAAGTAGAATTTTTGCTCACAAGACTCCACTGCTTAGAGGGAACATTGCCCAGAGGGTGTGTGTGTGTGTGGGGGGATGAAAGATGATGAGGGGCCTTACACTTTATCACTGCAGTTGCCCCTTTTCTGCCCCTTTTCTAATGTTATATCTTTTCTGAGGCGTCGAGGCCCCCTCCCCATCCTAACCTCATCAAAGCCCTTCGACCGCCGAGGCATCCACCGAGGAGAAACCACCAGCGTCCCTTCAAATGGCGCCTTAGAGCAAAATCCGAAGAGAACCCGAAGGGGGTTGTTGGCAGGTTGTGGGACCCCCTTGCAAATTTCTAAGAGAACTTTGCTGAAATAGTTTTGATGTTCCTCAAAAGGACTTCAGACGCCTGGCCTGAGGAGAACGTCCCCTCCGCTGTGTTCCCTTTGCGTCTTGCCGAAGGGGACTCTCGTCACCGACTGCTGAAATACTGAATTCTCCGTGCTTTCTCTCCCTCTCCCTCTCTCTTTAAGAAAGGAATAACTATTTAATAGTCCGAGATCAGTGGGATATTTTTATCTACACTGGTGCACAATGCAATCTATAACAAAGGGGTACATTCATTATCCTGTTTCTCAATTGCCTTAAAACATCAAGTTTAATGGGAAATGGAGATGAATTAATCCTATTAATTTCCGTATTTTTGAAAAATGAGGCCCGGACTCGTGTCTGCCTTTTGAAAAAAGAAGTGGTAAAATGGGGGGCCGATCTCCTGTTATCTGGGGAGGGCGGAAACTTTCTGTTAATGTGACAAAAGGGTTCTTCCCAAGGCTGTTATCAGCATTTGGTGGGATGAGGCTGACAATCCAGGGGAAGAGCTTCAGTCGATCTGGACCTCTTTCCGGGTAGGGGAAGGAAAGCCAGTCTGGTATAGTGGTTAGGGTGCGGACTCTAATCCGGGAGAACCGGGTTTGATTCCCCACTCCTCCTCCGCATGCAGCTGCTGGTGTGAGCTTGGGTCAGTCACAAGTTCTCTCAGAGCTGTTCTCTCACAAGCAGTCCTCGAAAGAGCTCTCTCAGCCGCACCTACCTCACAGGGTGTCTGTTGTGGGGAGGGGAAAGGAAAGGAGACTGTAAGCGACTCTCCTTCGGCTGACAATAAAGAAACCGAAATTGTTTGAGATTTTCTACCCCTTGGCGCCATCATCAACCGCAAGGGAGACTGCAACCAAGAAGTCAAAAGGAGTCTGAGACTTGGAAGTGTAGCTATGAAGGAGCTAGATACAATTAAGGAGTGTGGATTCTAAGCTGGGAGAACCAGGTTTGATTCTCCACTCTCCTTATGCAGCTGCTGGTGTGACCTTGGGTCTGTCACAAGTTGATTCAGAGCTTGGTGCTGCGGGGGGGGGTCAACAGTGGAAGGGCTTCTGGTGCCCTGGCCCCACTGCTGGACCTCCTGATGGCACCTGGTATTTTTGGCCACTGTGCGACACAGAGTGTTGGACTAGATGGGCCATTGGCCTGATCCAACATGGGCTGCTCTTATGCTCTTATGTGGTTAAGTGTGCTGACTCTAATCTGGGAGAACTGGGATCCAAACCCAATCCGGGTCATCCAAGAAGATCAAATCTCGTCTCAGCCTAGGGTTATCAGCTTTAGGTTTGGAAATGCCTGGAGATTTGGCAGGCAGACCGTGGAAAGGATGGGTTGTGGGAAGGGGAGGAACCTCAACAGGGTGTAATGCCAAAGAATTCCCCATCTGAAGCTGTCATTTCTCCAAGGGAACCGACCTCTGCCGTCTGGAGGTCAACTGTGATTCTTGGAGGTCTCCAAGCCCTGCCTGGAGGTTGGCAACCTACCTCAGCCTCAGCTTCACGAGGGGACCTCGGGCAAGCTGTTCCCTCAGCCTTATATCTTCCATCTGAATTAGGACAATGGTCGTTCTGGCCTACCTCACAGGACTCATCCGAGGACTGCTGGGGCCACATGCCCAAAGAGCTCGGAACCGTGGAAGCGCGGTCCGCATGCCCAATGTTATTATTGGTGTTTGCAATATAAAACGAGCGGCTTTTGTGTTTGCAGCAGTGGCTTTCGGCATCACGCAGGCAGCAAACTGCCCCTCCTCGAGCCCCTTTGGAACTTCGGAGACTCCTGGAATGTGTGGGTCGGGCAGAGATGTTCCGCCAGGCGTTTGGCCGAGGACAGTGACGGGTCTCCCCATCTAGCTGGCACTCCGGTCTCTCTCCCTGCCTCCCTCCACGAGGCAGTGGCATATTCCTGGCATCTGTTAACAGCAAATGTTTTCAAAACTGTAAATGCAAATTTGACTTTTAGAAGCACTGAACTTTGCAAATTCGTCTTTGAAGCACATCACCCTGAGATATCACCCTGCCGACAAAAGTCCGCATGGTCAAAGCAATGGTATTCCCAGTAGTAACGCATGGCTGCGAGAGCTGGACCATAAGGAAGGCCGAGCGCCGAAGAACAGATGCTTTCAAATCATGGTGCTGGAGGAGACTCTTGAGCAATGCTCCCCTCTAAGCTGTGGAGTCTTGTGAGCATAAATTCTACTTGGTGAGCTGCTGGCATTAAAGTTGTGAGCGAGCGATTTGGCTGCTGCATAAATTAGTTTGCTCTGGAGCCCTCCTTCCTGAGTGGAGACAAAAATCTGTGAGCTGGAGGCTAAAAACTGTGAACTACCTCACACTCACTCAGCTTAGAGGGAACACGGCTCTTGAGAGTCCCTTGGCCTGCAAGATCAAATCAGTCAATCCTTAAAGAAATCAACCCTGACTGTTCCCTGGGAGGCCAGAGACTGAAGCTGAAGGTCAGATATTTTAACCACCAAATGAGAAGGGAGCCCTCACTGGAGAAGACCCTGATGCTGGGAAAGATTGAAGGTCAAAGAAGAAGGGGACAGCAAAGGACGAGATGGTCAGGCAGTGTTTTCGATGCAATGAACATGAAATTAAGCAAACTCCAGAGCACGACGGAAGACAAGAGGGGCTGGCGTGATGTGGTCCACGGGGTCGCGAGGAGTCAGACTCGGCTGTGCGACTAACCAAACCCTAAGCCCTATTTTATAGGGGAAGGTGGTTTAAAAATCATAAGAACTTAAGAACATAAGAGAAGCCAATGTTGAATCAGGCCAATGGCCCATCTAGTCCAACACTCTGTTACACAGCGGCCAAAATATACCAGGTGCCATCAAGAGGTCCAACAGTGGGGCCAGGACACTAGAAGCCCTCCCACTGCTGCCCCCTCCAGCACCAAGAATAGAGTGCATCACCTGCCCCAGACTGAGAATTCCCATCTATACCCTGTGGCTCATAGCCACTGATGGACCTCTGCTCCAGATGTTTATCTAATTCCCTCTTGAAACTGTCCATGCTTGTAGCTGCCACCACCTCCTGTGGCAATGAATTCCATGTGTTAATCACTCTTTGGGTGAAGAAGTATTTCCTTTTATCTGTTCTAACCTGACTGCTCAGCAATTTCATGGAGTGCCCACGAGTTCTTGTATTGTAAGAAAGGGAGAAACCCTTTTATCATCCTAGTCGCCCTTCTCTGCACTTTTTCCAATGCTATAATATCCTTTTTGAGATGTAGTGACCAGACCTGTACACAGTATTCCAATTTAAATCCAATTGAATGAATGAATGAATGAATGAATGAATGAATGAATGAATGAATGAATGAACTCCAGTATGACTGGCAATGCTGTGGCTCAGTGGCAGAGCCTCTGCTTGGCATGCAGAAGATCCCAATTTCAATCCCCGGCATCTTCCGTTAAAAGGACCAGACAATAGGTGAGGTGAAGGACCTCAGCCTGAGACCCTGGACAGCAGCTGCCGGTCTGAGTGGACAAGACTGATCTTGATGGACCACTGGCCTGATTCAGCAGAAGGCAACTTGACGTGTCCATGTGTGTTCATCAGGGAAGACCCGTTTACAGGAAAGATACACTTCCTCTTGGAAGCAGTCTCTGTTTTGAGCTGCGCCCAACGGTCTGATGGGAAAGGAGGGGCAGGGGGCCGGCTCCTCCGTATGTGTGCGCAAGCATGCATTTTGCAACGACTGCTCTGACGCAGATGCTCTCGGACACGCAGGCCGTTTTGAGTCGAGCAGGGAGTGTTAATCCATCGCGACCGAAGAGGTGAGATTCGAGTGTTCGTCGCAGACTCGAAAGGGCAATGTCGTTTTTTGTCCGGATGGGAGGCCACCAAGGAAGCCTGGGGTTGCTACACGGAGGCAGGCAACGGGAAGACCGACTCTGAACGTCTCTTGCCTTGAAAACCCCATGAGGGGTCACCGTACATCGGCTGCGAATGGATGGCACTTTCCACCATCAAAACGAATGGTGCTGTGCAGGGATCTTTTTGTAGCAGGAACTCTTTTATATATTAGGTGACACACCCCTGATGTAGCCAATCCTCCAGGAGCTTACAGAGCTCTTCTTACAGGGGGCTACTGAAAGCTCTTGGAGGATTGGCTACATCAGGGGTGCGTGGCCTAATATGCAAAGGAGTTCCTGCTACAAAAAGAGCCCTGGTGCTGGACAGAAGAGGGAAGCCAAAGCGTTTAGGGCAGGGGTGTCAAAGATGCGGCCCACGGGTTGGATCAGGCCCTTGGAGAGCTCCTGTCAGGCCCACGGTGGAACTGTCTGCCTTCCGCTTCTTCTTCCAGTTCTGCTGCGTCATCGTAGGTTTGCGGCTTACAGATACACACCTGAACGGCAGAGTCAAGATTGCAACAGCACAGACATTTGGATGCAGTAATGCAGAGCAAGAGGTGCCCGTTATCAGACACTGTTAAATAAACCAAAATATTGCAAAAAGGGCTACTCTTTTAAGCACGTTTTTATTTTAGATGATTAAAAACACCCTTTGTGTTTCTGTCCTTTATAAAGTTTATATCTCCGCTCCCGGCATTACATTTTATGACACATGCGGCCTGGCCCGACAAGGTCTCATTTATGTCAGATCCAGCCCTCATAACAAATGAGTTCGACACCCCTGTTCTAGGGAGTCGGAGCACCTTCCCTATAAAGAAAGGCTGAGGAGTCTGAGACTTTTCAGTTTAGAAAAGAGACAATGGGGGGGAACATGATAGAGAATTATAAAATTATGCATGAGTTGGAGAGAGCTGACAAAGAGAACTCCCCCCCCCCCCAAAAAAAAAAAAAATAGTAGAACTCACAGGCATCCAATGAAGCTGATGGGCAGTAGGTTCAGGACAGACAAAATGAAATACTTCTTTGCCCCGGCAAGTGATTAAAGTGTGGGATTCGCTGCCCGAGGATGTAGTTTTGGCCACAGGCACAGATTAGAAGGATTCATGGTGGAGAAGTCTATAAGTGGCTACTAGGCATGGTGACTGAGGGGAACCTCCTCATTCAGAGGCACTAAGCCTCTAAATCCCAGAGCCAGGAGGCAATATCAGGGGAAGGCCTCAGCCTCTCTGCCCTGTTGTTGGCAGTCCAGAGGGACTGGTTGGCCACTGTGTGAGACAGGAGGCTGGACTAAGTGGACCACTGGTCTGATCCAGCAGGGCTCTTCTGATGTTCTTAGGAAGGCCTTGGCCCTGTTGTTGGCCCTCCAGAGGAACTGGCTGACCACTGTGTGAGACAGGATGCTGGACTAGATGGACCATGGGTCTGATCCAGCAAGGGTCTTCTGGTGTTCTTATGAAGGCCTTGGCCTCTCTGCCCTGTTGTTGGCCCTCCAGAGGAGCTGGTTGGCTACTGTATGAGACAGGATGCTGGACTAGATGGACCACTGGTCTGATCCAGCAGGGGCCTTCTGATGTTCTTATGAAGGCCTCGGCCTCTCTGCCCTGTTGTTGGCCCTCCAGAGGAACTGGTTGGCCACCATGTGAGACAGGATGCTGGACTAGATGGACCATGGGTCTGATCCAGCATGGCTCTCCTGATGTTCTTATGAAGGCCTCGGCCTCTCTGCCCTGCTGTTGGCCTTCCAAAGGAACTGGTTGGCCACCACGTAAGACAGGATGCTGGACTAGATGGACCATGGGTCTGATCCAGCAGGGGTCTTCTGATGTTCTTATGAAGGCCTCGACCTCTCTGCCCTGTTGTTGGCCCTCCAGAGGGACTGGTTGGCCGCTGTGTGAGACAGGATGCTAGCCTCAGTGGACCACTAGTCTAATCCAGCAGGGCTCTTCTTATTTTACAATGAACAAATACGGATATATGTCACACACTGTGGAAGCTGCAATGAAACGTTGAAGTTACCCTGAGATATGCCTTATATAATTATTGCTTTATGAAGAATATGGACTATCGATTTTCCAACCTTGCTTGACTACTCTTGACAGGCTTTAAGAAATGAGATGACACTAAAAGTACAATTTATACGCAATTGATACCCCCATTTATGTTTTATGTCTGTTTTTTTGTATATTCATGAAAATAAATAAAAACTGGGGGGGGGGGGGAAAGAAAACAATTGTGCAATTATAATTGGTCCTTCTCTGATGAAGACCTTGGAAACGAAAGCGTTACCCGGAAAATTCATTCGAATAAGATTACTTTTGGACCTTCTTCAATTTTTGTATTCGGTACTTGGGCCAAAAGCCACAGCCAGTCACATCCAGTTTCTAAAATCACTTGGGGGGCACCCGGAAAGGTTTTCGGTTGGGGATCCCTGCTCTGGAACTATCCGCTGGGGGTGGGACCCACAGAAGGGTGTTAGGCACACTGAGGTTGTGCACCATTGTCTCAGGGCCCCGCCTGTGGGCTGAGGTCGGCTGGGGAGCAAAAGGAGGGCCAGAGGCAACTCTTCAGTTTGGTGTGGTGGTTAAGTTTAGTGTAGTGGATAGGAGTGTGGAGTCTCCTCTTGTGGATCAAAAACTGGCTTATAAATAGGAAACAGAGAGTGAGTATAAACGGGAAACTTTCTCAGTGGAGGGTGGTAAGCAGTGGGGTACCACAGGGATCAGTACTCGGTCCGATGCTTTTTAACTTGTTTATTAACGATTTGGAATTGGGAGTAAGCAGTGAAGTGGCTAAATGTGCAGATGACACAAAGTTGTTCAGGGTGGTGAGAACCAGGGAGGATTGTGAGGCACTCCAAAGGGATCTGTCAAGGATGGGCAAGTGGGCATCAACGTGGCAAATGGGGTTCAATGTGGCCAAGTGCAAAGTGATGCACATTGGAGCCAAAAATCCTAAATATAAATACACGTTGATGGGGTCTGAACTGGCAGAGACGGACCAAGAGAGAGATCTTGGAGTCGTAGTGGATAACTCAATGAAAATGTCTAGACAGTGTGTAGCTGCAATAAAGAAGGCCAACGCTATACTGGGGATTATTAGGAAGGGAATTGATAACAAATCAGCCAGTATCATCATGCCCCTGTATAAATCATTGGTGCGACCTCATTTGGAATACTGTGTACAGTTCTGGTCACCACATCTCAAAAAGGATATTATAGCATTGGGAAAAGTGCAGAGAAGGGCAACTCGAATGATAAAAGGGTTGGAACACCTTCCCTATGAAGAAAGGTTAAAATGCTTGGGGCTCTTCAGCTTGGAGAAACGACGGCTGAGGGGTTACATGATCGAGGTTTATAAGATTATGAATGGGATTCAGCAGTCTTTTCTCCCTTTCTCACAATACAAGAACTCGTGGGCACTCCATGAAATTGCTGAGCAGTTGGGTTAGAACAGATAAAAGGAAGTACTTCTTCACCCAAAGAGTGATTAACATATGGAATTCACGGCCACAGGAGGTGGTGGCAGCTACAAGCATGGACAGTTTCAAGAGGGAATTAGATAAACATATGGAGCAGAAGTCCATCAGTGGCTATTAGTCACAGGGTATAGATGGAAACTCTCAGTCTGGGGCAGGTGATGCACTCTATTCTTGGTGCTGGAGGGAGCAGCAGTGGGAGGGGCTTCTGGTGTCCTGGCCCCACTGCTGGACCTCCTGATAGCATGTGGTATTTTTGGCCGCTGTGTGACAGAGTGTTGTACTAGATGGCCATTGGCCTGATTCACAATTGGCTTCTCTTATGTTCTTATGTTCTTATGTCTAATCTGGGAGAACCAGGTTTGATTCCCCATTCCTCCACTTTCACCCGCTGGATGACCTTGGGCAAGCCACAGTTCTCTCAGAGCTGACCTTGAAAAGGAGCATTTTCTGTCAGAGCTCTCTCAGCCCCGCCTACCTCCCAGGGTGTCTGTTGTGGGGAGGGGAAGGGAAAGGAGTTTGTCAGCCGCTCTGAGACTCCCTTGGGTAGTGAAGGGCGGGGTATAAATCCAGTCTCTTCTTCTTCTCTTTCTTCTCTTCTTCAAGGGGACAGCTTGGAAGGCCTCCAGCTCATCCGACAGGAGGGACGAATCTGCAGTCGGCCAAGCGCAAAATTATCGAGACATCATTTAACGTGAGGGAGGACAATATTTCCCAAGCACAATCTTCCAAACATGGCCCTCTTAACCTCTAAATGCTCTAGTGTATTTCTGTCTTCATAATTCAAAAGAGGTGATCCTTCTTTGAAGTGACAAGAAGTTCCTCGCGGACAAACGGCTCCCTCCTAAATGGGTTCCCTTTGCAAACTGTTTGGAGAGTTCGTCCGGGCCCAGTGATGATAAGAGTTGCAGGAACTGGTAAAATTCTAGCCACATTTTCTTCTGAGCCAGTTTGGTGTCGTGGTTAAGTGCGCGGACTCTAATCTGGGAGAACTGGGTTTGATTCCCCCACTCCTCCACTTGCACCTGCTGGATGACCTTGGGCAAGCCATAGTTCTGTCAGAGCTGTTCTTGGAAAAGAGCGGTTTCTATCAGAGCTCTCTCAGCCCTGCCTACCTCACAGGGTGTCTGTTGTGGGGAGGAGAAGGGAAAGGCGTTTGCAAGCCGCTCTGAGACACCAAGTGAAGGATGGGGTATAAATCCAATCTCCTCCTCTTCCTCTTCCTCTTCCTCCTCCTCCTCCTCTTCTTCTCTTCTTCCTCTTCCTCTTCCTCTTCTTCTTCTTCTTCTTCTTCTTCTTCTTCTTCTTCTTCTTCTTCTTCCTGAACTGTAGAGTTGGAACGTACCTCCAGGGTCATCCAGTCCAACCCCCTGCACAATGCAGGAAATTCACAAATACCTATTCCTCCCGTGACCCCTATTTCACGCCCCTATTCCACACCCACAAAAACCCTCCAGGTTCCCTGGCCAAACTGGCCTGGTGAAAAACTGCTTCCTGACCCCAAAATGGCCAATCAGAAGTTCTTCCTAATGTTTAGCTGAAAACTCTTCTGATTAATTTTCACCACATTGGTTCTGGTCTGACCTTCTGGGGCAACAGAAAACAACTCTGTACCATCCCCTGTATGACAGTCCTTCAGGTACTTGATGGTTCTCATATCACCTCTCCGTTGTCTCCTCTCCAGGTTAAACACACCCAGCTCCTCCAACCTTTCCTCATAGGACTTGGTCTCCAGGCCCCTCACCGTCTTCCTTGCCCTCCTCTGGACACGTTCCAGCCTATCTATATCCTTCTTAAATTGTGGTGCCCAAAACTGAACAGAATATGCTAGGTGAGGTCTAACCAGAGCAGAGTAATGAGAGAGATGAATGCTTACAGACCCAGGACTCATTCCTAGAGTTGCCAGTCTCCAGGTGGGGCCTGGAGATCCCCCAGAATTACATCTCTAGACAATGGAGATCTGTTCCCATGGAGGAAGAAAAAGAAGAAGAAGAAGAGGAAGAAGAAGAAGAGGAGGAGGAGGAGGAGATTGGATTTATACCCTGCCCTTCACTACCCAAAGGTGTCTCAGAGCAGCTTACAAACTCCCTTCCCTTCCCCTCCCCACAACAGAAACCCTGTGAGGTTGGTGGGGCTGAGAGAGATCTGATAGAAACTGCTCTTTTTTCAAGGACAGCTCTAACAGAACTATGGCTTGTCCAAGGTCATCCAGCAGGTGCAAGTGGGGGAATCAAACTCGGTTCTCCCAGATTAGAGTCTGCGCACTTAACCACTACACCAAACTGGCTCTCAAGAAGAAGAGGAGGAGGAGGAGGAGAACGAGGTGGAGGAGATTGGATTTATACCCTGTCCTTCACTCAAAGTCTCGGAGTGGTTTACAAACTCATTTCCCTTCTCCTCCACACAACAGACACCCTGGGAGGTAGGGAGGGCTCAGAGAGCTCTTTCCACAACTTTCCTTGCTCTTGAGAGAACAGCTCTGAAAGAACTTGTGACTGGCCCAAGGTCACACCAGCAGCTGCAAGTGGAGGCATGGAGAACTAAACCCGAGCTTCTCCCAGATTAGAGTCCACACACTTAACTACTACAACAAACTGGCTCTCCAGGAGGAAATGGCTGCTTTTGAAGGATGGATTGATGCATTATATCCTGCTGAGGTAGCCAGTTTGGTGTAGTGGTTGAGTGCACGGACTCTAATCTGGGAGAACCGAGTTTGATTCCCCACTCCTCCATTTGCAGCTGTCTGGATGACCTTGGGCAAGCCATAGTTCTGACAAGAGCTGTCCTTGAAAAAAGAGCAGTTTCTGTCAGAGCTCTCTCAGCCCCGCCTACTTCCCAGGGTGTCTGTCATGGGGAGGGGAAGGAAAGGAGTTTGTAAGCCGCTCTGAGACACCTTTGGGTAGTGAAGGGCGGGGTATAAATCCAATCTCTTCTTCTTCTGAGGTCACTCCACACCCCAGAGTTGGCGACCCAGTTCCTGCAGGCCCCAGGACTGGGCCCTGCATAAGCTTACACTGCAAACTGGGTACAAGCCGGGGGAAGAGAGGCAATCAATTGGAGGACTCCTCGGCCCAAATACGCTCACAGCGACTTTCCTTTTTCAGACCTGGCTGCGCGGCAGACTCTGTGACAGAAACAGGATGCCTGGGGCGGTGGGGGGCCTTCCAATTCTGACAACAGTAATGGAGTTCCTCGCCAGAGTGCATTCCCTGTGGATCTTCTGCTGCGAGGGGAATTGAATGCATCATATCCGGCGGAGACTGTGCGGAGTGATGGCTTCATTCTCTTGCTTCGGCACCGGGCTGAGCCAGGCAGAAACAGGGTGGGGGAGAGTCACATTCCGATTGCAGTCCTATAAGGTTGCCAGCTCCGGGATGGGAAAGACCTGGGGGTTTGGGGGGTGGAGCCTGGCAAGGGCGGGGTTTGGGGTGGGGCCTCAGATTGGCACAGTGCCATAGGCCAGAGGCGTCAAACTCATTTGTCACAAGGGCCGGATCTGACATGAATGTCACCTTCTTCACCCAAAGAGTGATTAACATATGGAATTCACGGCTGCAGGAGGTGGTGGCAGCTACAAGCATGGAGAGTTTTAAGAGGGAATTAGATAAACATATGGGGCAGAAGTCCATCAGTGGCTATGAGCCACAGGGTATAGATGGGAACTCTCAGTCTGGGGCAGGTGATGCCCTCTATTCTTAGTGCTGGAGGGGCAGCAGTGGGAGGGCTTCTGGTGTCCTGGCCCCACTGCTGGACCTCCTGATGGCACCTGGTATATTTTGGCCGCTGTGTGACATTTCCCTGGGGATGTAAGAAAGGGCCGCAAGAACGATGCACTGATGCAACCCTCCCTGCCCTCCGTCTCATGATCAGCTTACATTCACAACCCTACAGAGGAAGACACCAGGCTCTGGAAGAGACGAACAATCTTGTGGGATACTTTGAGATCATTTTAGAAACAGAGTTTTAATCTCCAGGCGGGAGCTGGATTGGCCGACGTCAAGTTCTCGGGGCCGGCTCAAAGGCACGCGGATGCTTCGTGCGGTTTCTCATCACTCAGCTCAGCTGAAGACCTGAACAGTCTCCACTGTGGGGAGGGGGAAACCGAGCGGAGACCAGTTTGCCTTTGGTTGATGCGCGATGGCTTCATCCGTCAGCAAATCGGATGATTCTGCTGCCTGAGAAATCCCCGTCTTCGCTCTCGAATTCAGGCGGACGCTTGCTGGTTGTCATCCTGTTAAACGTGCTGTCCAAGACATCCGGGGTTCGCCTTTTGTGGCTGCGGCTTTCGAACCGAGGAATTAACAGGGACCCGGAAGCTGTGCGCCCTGGTCTGTGACCCTGAGATGAGGCCGTCCAAATTTCCGATGCTCCACAGTCCTGCCAGTGCAATCCAGACCAGCGGAGAGCGGGGACACCCTCCTCCGGTGTTTGCAGAGCAAAAGGCTCCGGTCTGGCGCGCACGAACGCCGCCGCGTCCTGCTTATGCATAATGCATTTCTCGGCCTTGACTGTTTGACAGGCATGGAATCATCCCAGGTTTTGTCGGTGGATAATCGCTCGAGTGGTGCCATAATGGACGTTTCTGGCACTGCGCGCACACATGGCCGGACCGCTTAACACCCAGCTGGCAGGGCTTTCATGTCCAGCCAGCCAGCCCTCAAGCGGGGCTCAAATAATCAATTTGCAGCAAGGTTTTTCTCCTGCCCGGCCCTCTAATTGGCATGGCCGGGCAGAAGATTCCGAGTCATTCATCATATATTTTGTGCTCCGTGGGGCTTTCGCATTTAACAGCTGAGCAGCGTGCGGAGAGGATGTTTACCACCCTGAGCAAAATCCGCAAGAGCTGTCTCCAATCCCATCTCTGTTAGGAAAGCTCAGAGTATCCTGTTGGGGTACAGGATAGACCTGTAACTAAAGTGGTTTTCCGGGGCTTTTGAGAGCCGGTTGGGTGTAGTGGTTAAGAGTGCAGACTAATCTGGGAGAACTGGGTTCGATTCCCCGCGCCTCAACACGCAGCTGCTGGTGTGACCTTGGGTCAGTCACAAGTTCTCTCAGAGCTGTTGTCTCAAGGACAGTTCTCAAGAGAGAGCTCTCTCAGCCCTGCCTACCTCACAGCATCTGTTGTGGGGAGGGGAAAGGGAAAGGAGATTGTAAGCCATGCTGAGACTCCTTCGGTTAGTGAAGGGAGGGGTATAAATCCAAACTCCTCCTCCTCCTCTTCTTCTTCTTCTTCACACAGCCCTGCCAGAATTTCGCCTGTAAGTGCTTTTAAGAATCATTTAAAAACATTTTTAAAGGCATGCACTCCTTTAAGCCGAGTGGAGTGACTATAGTTGACTAATTCCCGCACAGAGCAAGGGGGTTGGAGTAGGTGACCTCTAGGATCCCTTCCAATTCTGTGTCCAGAAACTGGTCTCCTTTAAGAGAGTTTTCCTGCCTAAGTGTTCACTTTCTTGAGTATAGAAGTCATCACCCCCGCCTGCCCGCTTGATACCAGAACTGTTGCTTAGGCTGGCAGAAGTGATCAACTTGCAATGGCTGAGAACTGTTGTTTCAAGTGGTTGACCACTTGCAATTTAGAGATCTATCCTGGTAACAGCTTTCTGTTGGCTAAATGGCTTTTCTTTCTGCACTGAGAACTTCAGCCGTACCGGGGGGGGGGCTGGAATTGCCCCACATGCCACAAAATCCTAGCTACAGGCCTGGTGCAGGATCCATCTTCTTCGGGAGGCGAGGGGAAAAGAACAAGGCAGGAAAGAGAGTGGGGTGTTGCTCTGTTCCACTTGTTTTGTTTCTGTGTCAAGTGGACAACAAGACCGCACAAAATGTATTTGCGATCTGTTTGAACCCTAGATCATCCCACAGGACAACGAGAGAAGGGCATTCACGTAGGGTTGCCTGGTTGTGCCCGGAGCAGGGACATGGTGAGACCACGATGTCATATGCCCCACAACATCACTTCTGGCGAACACCCGGAAACGACTAAGGATAGCTCTAGGAATTGCTGAGAACTCCGTGGTAAAACCACAGAGCTTCAGATAATTTCTAGAGCAACCCTTGTGACATAATATCGTATGGGATGCTAGTATGTCATGGGTGTGGATGAGGATGAGCTGACAGAGCCTGCAGAAACCACAGCTGGCCCCTCTGAAGCAGCAGAGGAGGAGAGCTGGCAGGTGCCAGTAACAGCAGTCTTCACACCTGGTCCACACCTGAGCCTGTTTGGGGAGGGCGGGATATAAATCGGAATTATAAATAAATAATTAAAATAGATAAGGGGGAAGAACTGCAAGCTGAAAGTCCACCTGACTCACCTCCATGTATCTCGTTTAAGGGAGCGATTGCAGCAAAACTTAGCAACCAGGCGAAGAGAGGCCAGACTACAGGGGAGACGCTCAGCTAGCCCAGAGTTCTAACAGGAGCCTGGCCGATCATGCAGCTGGCTAATTGGCTAATTAACTCTCTGGGCAGGACTCTTTGTGGAAGCAACAGGTCAACTTTGTGCTGTTTGCATCCACTCTGGCTCGGCCCTTGCACCTAGATCTTTGGACTGCCTGGCTTTGGACTTGGCTCTGTGTTCCTGGCTCCAGACCCTGGCTTGGCTTTTTGGACTATGTTTCTGGTTAGTGACTTTGGACTTGGCTCTGAGTTTCTGGCTCCTGAGCCCAGCTTGGCTTTTTGGACTTTGCACTGGTCTCTTGGCTCCCGGCCTTGGCCTGTTCTGGAATCCCTTTGACCGGCACCCCAGCCCATAACGCTAGTATGCCTTCGGCATGAAAAGTAGGTGTTTGGCCACTGATCTATGGCCCCTCCTCTACCGTTCATCGGAGGGAAGAAGAGGAGGCCCACTCTGTTTTCACTTACTGTCAGGTAACCCTGCCATAGCTGTGAGTGGGGGGGAAGACATCTTTCACTGTTCTGGAATGTGGGATGAACCTAGAGTCTCCAGTCTCTGTAATTTAGTGTCTCTGTTGTGTGTCTTATCAGTTTGCCTAACCTTGGGTCCCATGCTGCCTTGGCATGAGAAATTTACTCGTCTAGGTGTTTTCTTTCCTAGTTTAGCATGCACGCGAAATGTACTCATTGGCTTGTAGGTGGTGGGGGGGTAGTTTCAAATGGGCTATAACCAGCAATGCTTCATATTATCTGGCATCACTGATAACGACCTGGTCTATGCAGCTCTATGACTAGTCTTTAATAACTGCTATCTTCTTATGAAGCCTGGTGTTTGACTGACTGTCTGGAGAACTTACCAGGGTTAGGGTTGCTAATTTTGTCATCTTCTGGGCATGGAGCAGGGGTCACTGGGAGTGTGGGAGGGGGAGGTGTTTGAGATTTTCCTGCACTAGGCAGGGGTTGGACTAAATCACCCTGGAGGTCCCGTCCAACTCTATAATTCCAACCTCCAGTTGGCAGTCGGAGGCCCCTCCCCTCCCCAAACCCCACCCTCCCCAGGCTCCGCCCCCAAAATCTCCAGGTATTTCCCCACCCAGTGCTGGCAACTCAATACCAGATAGATTTTGCTATTCCACTAAAGGTTTCCCTTGCTCGAAAGCCAGTCGAGTCTGACTCTAGGGGTGCGGTGCTCATCTCCATTTCCGAGCCGAAGAGCCAGCACTGTCCGAAGATGTTTCCATCGTCATGTGGCCGGCATGACTAGATGCCAAGGTGCACTAGGCGGCATTAAAATCTGACCCCTGATGGCTACTGGCAAGGCGGGGAGTAGGTGGGCATCTTATGACCGGTTTCTGTTTTCCCAGGGCTTCCTAGCTGTAGCAGGAACCAAAGGAGTGGTGACGGCACGCCTAGGTTGCTTAGCCATTTCTTAGGGCTTCATCAGGTCTCTTTTCTTAGTGATGGAGACCACCCAGCTCTGGCAAGATTCAAAACGACATGAAGTCTACCGGTATGTTCCAAATCGCTAGGAATCGTGCTACGGCTAGTCTTGAGCCCATGCTGTCTGCTGCAGGGATGTCAAACATGCAGCCTGGGGGCTGGATCAACCCCCGGAGGGCTTCTCTCAGGACCGCAATGGAAGTGGCTCTCTTCTGCTTCTTCTTCCAGTTCTGCTGATACTGCGTCATCGTAGGTTTGCGGCTTCCGGATGACACACCTGGACAGCACACTCAAGATCGCAACAGCAGAGACATTTCGATGCAATCATTCAGAGCGAGAGGTGTCGGTGATCAGACACAGTTAAATAAACAAAATATTGCAGGAGTGCTGATGTTTTGCTATTTTAAGTTTTTAAAAAAACCCTTTTGTGTTTGTGTCCTTTATAAAGTTGGTCTCTCCACTACCTGGCGTTACCTTTTTTCCAGGGGTCTTTTCGTAGAAAAACAGCTGCAGGAGCTCATTAGCATATGGTATGCTAATGAGCTATTAGGCTATTAGCATATGCCACGCCCCCTGACATCACCGGAAGTGATGTCAGAAGGGAAAGCAAAAGAGGGGAGGCATCTTCAAAAGCCTCCCCTTCCCTAGCTAGTCTGGGTGGGGGAGCTAAGAGAGAAGAGGTTTAAAGTTTAAACTCCTTCTCATGAGAGTTGGGCCACAGAAGGAGGAAAGAGGGAAGGAAAGAGAGAGAGTAGAGAGAAGGAAAGAAGGAAGGAAAGGGGGAAAGAAAGAGAAGGAAAGGGGAGGGAAAGAAAGAGAGGGAAGAAGGAGGGAAACAGGGAAAGGAGAAAAAAGAGAGGAGAAGAAGGTGGGAAAGAAAGAAAGAGAGAAGAGAAGAAGGAGGAAAAGAGGAAAAAGAGAGAAGGAAAGGAGGGAATGAAAGAAATTCGGCGGCAAATCAGCCCCATTATATTCTATGGGCCACTGAAGTCAATGGTGAAAACATAGGGTATATTCTGGGGCTGGAGGGGAGGGGTTTGAGGGAGAGGCTCCAAACTCACAGGGTAGCTGATGGAGCCTCTTCCCAAGATACCCACCAAGTTTCAAGAACATTGTACCAGGGGGTCCAATTCTATGGGGCCCCAAACAGGTTGCCCCTATTCCCTCCATTGTTCTCTATGGTGGGAAAAAAAGTTCTTGAAACTTGGTGGGTATCTTGGGGAGAGGCTCCATCAGCTCCCCTGTGAGTTTGGAGCCTCTCCCTCAAGCCCCTCCCCTCCAGCCCCCAGAATATACCCTATGTTCTCACCATTGACTTCAATGGCCCATAGGATATAATGGAGCTGAAATTGACATTCGGCTGCCTGAAAGACTCCCCGGGACGCCGGCTGGGGGCGGGGCTTGGCTCCCCCACAAAAGACCCCTGCTTTTATGACACACGAAGTCTCATTTATGTCAGATCCGGCCCTCATAACAGACGAGTTCGACACCCTTGGTCTACTGCATGTGTTCTTGTGGAAACTCTTCTCTTTTGGAAAGTCTTCCCTGCACCGTGAGCCGGCAACCGCATCATTCTGAAGAGAGACTTGAACGTTCAAGGACTACCGGGTCACTATTCAACTGATGCAGACGTCATTTATGCAGGGCGGCAGAACCATTTGTGACGTGTATTATTTACAGTTGTACATAGAACTGTAAAGGCAGACATCTCCAGCGTGACTTGGACAGCGTGACGGATTATTCTGATTATTTGTTTGCACAACTGTATTTGCAGTATTTCCATTTTTTTTTTTTGGAGGGGGGTTGCTAACCACCTGGAGGCGGGCATCCCTAAAAGGGACTGATCTGTGTCATCCCGAGACCAGTTGCCATGCCGGGAGATCTCCAGGGATCCCCTGGAGGTTAGCGGGCCTATCGTGGCCACGTGGGTCTTGTGAGCACCTGGGAAAGTAGTCGTGTTGCCAGCCTCCAGGTACAACCTCCAGGTGAGGACTGGAGGTCGCCCGGGATTACAGAGTTCAGTTACCCTGGAGAAAATGGCCGCTTTGTGTTGGGAAACTGGTAAAAATTGTTAGATATTCAGAGCTTGCGTTTTCTTTCTCTGTAAAAAAAATAAATCTTTATTTCTAAAGGGAAGGGTACGCAGGAAATCCACTAAACAACAAACAGACTTAAGACTATGTCTTTACAGACTGACCACACAGTTGGTAAAGGAGTTTCTTCTTTCTTCTTGACCCCTAGAAGGAAATCACCTGAATGCATTTAACCAATGATTGTCAATAAACAGACTTCAGTTTCCCTGGGGCTTTCTTCCCATTAGCTTTCTGCCAGGTTCCCTTCTGGGTCGGGCTAAACAACAGCACACAAGGTAAACACATTAACCCTATAATGACTGAATCTAGACCTTGCAACATGCATATTTCCAACACTTTGGAAGGTGGGCTTTATGGCGTTATACCCTGCTGAGGTGTAGTAACTGGGGGCTATTTTGTTTATTTTTTAGTTGGGAATTGTAGTTAGTGCCTTGCAGAAGCCCCGTGTTTGGTTCTTGAGCCTGAAGTGTTGGCCACTTGCTGGCTATGAGTTGGTTGCTTAGCACTAACGCTGGGGAATGGGGTCAGGTGGACCTGGTTAAGCCTAATTGGCAGTTAGTGCCGGTGGTCAGGGCTCCAGAAACGGTTAAAACTGAAGTTGTTTTTATCTTGGTGGCCTGACTTGAAACCCTTAGCAGTATGCATAGGATTTTATGGTGTCATTTGCGGGGAAAACCCTGAATTTGGTTGATGGACTAAGCTTGCAGTGGCTGACCCTTCTTAACTGCTGTAAGCAGATTGCTGGAGTTGGAACTTTAGACCTGTTGGGAACAACTGGGCTACATTATCCAAGGTAAATTAGTTAGAGAGTAAAAAAAAAACCTGTTTCCTGTGCACAGAGTATTGGTACTACTTTGCCCCTTAAAATAAACTGTTTTGTTATCTACCTGTTTGGTGTGGTGTGTCTGGGGGTCTGCAGAAGGTTTTTCCAGCTGTTTTTTTGTTGGTCCTACCAATATTATAAATAAAGGAGCTGCGGTGGCTCAAGTGGTTAAGACGCTGAACTGCAGGCTGTGGAAGGTCAGTAGATCAGCAGTTCAAGACCCGTGAGTGCTGCATGACGGGGTGAGCTCCCGTCTCTAGTTCCAGCTCCTGCCAGCCTAGCAGTTCGAAAGCAAGAAATTGCAAGTAGATAAATAGGTACCACTTCGGTGGGAAGGTAGCAGCGTTCCGTGCGCCTTGGTGTTTAGTCACGCTGGCCACATGACCACGGAAATGTCTTCGGACAGCGCTGGCTCTTTGGCTTTGAAACGGAGATGAGCACCGCAACCCTAGAGTTGGATTCGACTGGCTTTCGAGCAAGGGAACCTTTACCTTTACCAATATTATCTTGGTAGGACTCCAGTCCTTGGAGAGGGTTTGGATTCCTGCTGGAGGTTTTAAAGACAGCCGGGTTGGCCACAGCCTTGTCTTTCTGAAGAGAGCAGGAACCCGGCACTTCATGAGGGCCCCCACCAAACCCTGTCACCTCGAGGCTCCGCTCCCAAATCTCCGGGAATTTCCCAAACTTGAGCCGGCAGCCCTAAAAAGGAGCCCTGGCCAAAGCATGTGCTTGATGCACCAGAAGAAAAGAGGCCAAGCGATGCTTACTTCCCGTTGGATGTGTTTAATTAGAACGAACGCATCACTTTGCTCTCCCAAGCTCTCCCCCCCCCGCCTTCGGAGGCATCGGCTTCTCCGAAGGGCTACCAGCTGGGATCCGAAGGCAATCACCGGGAGCCATCAGCCCCTGCAAACGGATACATTTTAATTAACCGCTTTTAATGAGGCGCCGCCCTAGAAACTCACCTCCGCTCTCGGAGACGGTAAACAAATTCTCCCGGCCACCTCTGGGCTCTCTCGGAAATCATCTTCCCTGGGAACAGGAGCAGAAGTCGCGTGGCGGAAGGAACCGGGCAAGAGGCCAGCTGTCAGTCAGCACTGGCCAGTTCTAGAAGCAGCCAGGCCGTGGGACTTGTGTCGGGATGCCAACTCTAGGCTTGGGAATTCCTGGAGATTTGGGGGACGGACCCTGGGGGGATTAGTGGGTTTAGGCAGGGGAGGGGGTATAAGGCTGTATAGTCCGCCCTCCAAAGCAACCATGTTCTCCAGGAGAACTGATCTCTGTGGCCCTGGAGGCCGGCTGTAATTCAGAGAGATGTCTAGGCCCCACCTGGATGTTGGGGACTCTAGGCTCAGTGCCCGCCTGGGGGAATTGCTGCATGCTCAGAGGTACTCTTGATGGTCATTTTAAATGGCTGAACCTTTCAAACAAATCCGGATGAAGGGTCCTGGCTTGTGGTAAGTCCCGTCCGTTAGCCAATTTGTCTTGTTACAGTCTTTTTTGAGTTATGAGCCAGTTTGGTGTAGTGGCTAAGAATGCGGACTCTAATCGGGGAGAACCGGGTTTGATTCCCCACTCCTCCACTTGCAGCTGCTGGATGACCTTGGGCAAGCCATAGTTCTGGCAGAGCTGTTCTTGGAAAAAGAGCATTTTCTGTCAAGAGCTCTCTCAGCCCCGCCTACCTCACAGGGGTGCCTGTTGTGGGGAGGGGAAGGGAAAGGAGTTTGTCAGCCGCTCTGAGACTCTGAGTGAAGGGCGGGGTATAAATCCAACTCCTCCTCCTCCTCCTCCGCTGCCTGACACCTCTCTCCTCCTTTTCACTCTGGATCTTGTGGGTGACTTGTGCTCCCACAGTACCTTTTGGAAAGATGCATGTGTGTGTGTGCGTGCATGTTAATTCGTTTCTCTGCACTCCCTCTCTCCTGAGCCCTCAATCATCTCTGGTGAGGTCCCTCCCTAAACTCTGCTCCCAAATCTCCAGAAATTTCCCAAACCAGGGTTGACTGTTCTAGTTACAGGTTGGGCTGTTAGTGTTGGAGTGAGCGACTCAGCATGCCCGGACACTGGGGGGCACTATATCACTCTAAGTGTGTATAGGTGTTCTGTCGGTGACTGGGATGCCTCTTTGTCTTAACCCGGGAGCTGCCCTCTGACCCCTCCTCTCTCACTTTGTCATCTCCCTCTCTCTACATGGCCTTCCATGGTGTCATCTCCCTCTCTCTACATGGCCTTCCATGGTGTCATCTCCCTCTCTCTATATGGCCTTCCATGGAGATGCAAGTCTTTGCAGGTCTCTCCAGTAGAGACAAGGCCCTCATACTCCCACACACATGATGCTGGATGAGCTGGCCATTTGTGATTGGGAAGGTACTCTTTGAATTAGCCTTTTCTGTCTCTTTTCGACTGGATCTGCTTGAATAAATGTAACTTTTCCATGTTTTGCAATATACTTGTTGGGAGATTTATGTCCTGCATTCAAGATCAGGCTTCTACGACTGGGCAGAACTCTGCTATATTACCCAAATGTCCCAATAGTCATCTCAGCAGTGATTTGGGCCTCTCGTTCAGGAGACATCATTCAAAATAATAAGAAATGCCATCATTCAAAATAATAAGAAATGTGTTAGAAAAGAAAATGTCAACACTCATACGCTGCACAGCAATGGATCAAGCAAGGTTACAAAGTAATAGTTTGGTGTAGCGGTTAAGTGCACTCCTCCACTTGTACCTGCTGGTGTGACCTTGGGTCAGTCACAAGCTCTGGCACAGCTGTCCTTGAAAAAGAGCAGTTGCTGTCAGAGCTCTCTCAGCCCCGCCTACCTCACAGGGTGTCTGTTGTGGGGAGGGGAAGGGAAAGGAGCTTGTAAGCTGCTCTGAGACTCCAAGTGAAGGGCGGGGTATAAATCCAATATCTCCTCTTATTATTATTATTATTCTAGAAGAAAAAAAATTGGATTTGTACCCTGCCCTTCACACAGAGTCTCAGAGCGGCTTACAAACTCCTTCCCTTCCCCTCCCTACAGCAGACACTGTGCCCTTTCAAGAACAGCTCTGACAGAACTATGGCTTGCCCAAGGTCATCCAGCAGCTGCGAGTGGAGGAGTAGGGAATCAAACCTGGTTCTCCTAGATTAGAGTCCATGCACTCAACCACTACACGAAACTGGCTCATTGTGATGTGCTCATTCCTCTGCCCCTTGCCTAACATACCCTGACTGACTGTTATTATTCTAGGGTAGGCTCTTTACCCTTAAAGTTACAGTGTTCTATCAGTTGTCAATTACCTTGAGGCTTTGTCTGGGCTGCCTGCTCTTCATTAGCTTCATGTGGAAATTGCAGCCATCAAGATGAAGCTCACATGCAATAACTTAATCCTTCAGACTATCCCCAGATGGAATTACCCCAAATTACCCCAAATGGCTCCCATTTCCCTCATGTCCAAGGAATTTATCTCCTTGGTCTGTCCATCTTCTCATGGGCCAATCTATTTTTTCCCCCTGTCCTTCCCAAATCTCTGTCACTCTCTAGGAAACACATTGCTGCCAGGGAGTGAGAAGGCCTTTTAACCGTTCTCTGGTGGCCAGGGTCATTTGAATATCAAATAAAATCAAATTTATTAATGCAGTTCATGACCAGCACAGGATCACTTACAGAAATGTACATGAGACTTACACGTTTTAGGAAATATCCAGTCTTAAAACCAGTGAATGGCCTATGCATTCTTAAACTCATAGAACAGATGGAACAAAACACCTCCGTTTTATGGTTCAGCTACATTCTGTGTTAATTCCCTGCGAATCCTGCATGCTGCTGAAAGAAATCAGGCACAAGGGAGTGTGAGCCGGGGATTTGTTTCCGAAAGGAACTTCTTCGCAATTCTGATTCAGAGAGGGCGGCGAACTTCCTAAGCAAGGGTACAATAATCTTCGTGCGGATTTCCTGGTAGAAACGGCCGTGAAGCAAAATCTGTTCCTTTGTCTCGACCTTCCCTGCTCCACACGGGCAAACCCTCTCTGCTAATGGGATCTTTCTATAATGGCCCTCCACCGCTGCAGAGCGGGAGTATATTCCATCTGGTCGCAGAGCAAGCCCTGCGGTGGGACGAGATCTCTAACAGCGATAAGTAAGCGGCCGGATTTACAACATATCTAGTGTTCGTTGACACCAGGGAATGTGAAACTCTGTTGATCTCTCCCTGCCTTTCAGTGCCCGACATCCGCTGCTTAACCGGGACCTTTGCTCGATCTAAGGCCATTTTAAAGAGAAACTCTGGGGAGAGGCCTAACGTATTCAGTTTGCAACAGATTGCCTTTGACCAATTTTTTTGGGGGGGGAAATCTCTCTTGTGAAGAGTCAGCATGCTACAATGTTATAATATCCTTCCTTGACTGTTTTTTTTTTAAAATTATTTTTAGGACATATGCATGCTGCTTGGCCTGAAAAAGATATTTTATATTTACTTTTATGTGTGTGTGTGCGTGTGTTAGTACAATTTAGACCACTGCAGGAGGCCTTCTGGGCTGAAACACGTTTGGTACTGTGGTTATTTTATATGTGTAGCCATTGTTGGGGGGGCTGCGGTGGCCCAAGTGGTTAACACGCTGAGCTGCAGGCCGGAAGGTCGGTAGTTCAGCAGTTCAAGACCCGAGTGCCGTGTGACGGAGTGAGCTCCCGTCTCTGGCCCCAGCTCCTGCCAACCTAGCAATTTGAAAGCAAGAAATTGCAAGTAGATAAATAGGTACCGCCTTGGTGGGAAGGTAGCAGCGTTCCGTGCGCCTCGGCGTCTAGTCATGCAGGCCACATGACCACGGAGACGTCTTCAGACAGCACTGGCTCTTTGGCTTGGAAACGGAGATGAGCACCGCGCCCCTAGAGTCAGATTTGACTGGCTTTCGAGCGAGGGAAACCTTTACCTTAACCATTATTGAGATCCAGTAGTTACTATATGTGCAGCTTACACTTGTTGTATACTATGTTCTGAGGTTTTATTTGCATTCTATGTATGTTATTTTTAATCTTACGTCTTTGTGCACAGTGTAATAAATAGATGTATTTTATGTCATTCTTTAGCTGCTCAACCTTTAGGCTGTTCCCCCCCCTTAATCGTTTCTTATCTTTCACCAATATACATCTCTCCTTATAATATATTTATCTTTTGGTTTCGCAAGATTCCATGCACTCCCATTGGCTGTAAAATGCCCTCCCTCAGCCATTGGCCCATCAGCCGCCACTCAAGAGTACTCACGTGCCATTGGCCGGGTGCTGGGTCTGCTCCTCTTCCCCACCCACTCCCCCTGGCAGACAGCTCTCTCTCCTGAGGAAGACAGTTCTCTTGACTCCTGTGAGGGACTGACTGTCCCCTCAGTGGCTGTTGGAAGGCAACCGAGCTTGGTTCTGTGAGTGAAAAAACAAAGGACTTTCAGCATAACCCCCTCTCCCGCCCATAATCTCCTCCCCAACAGCCACTTTCCTGTCAGAACAAATGGAAAAAGGCTCTTTCTCCTGCTTAGCTTCAGCATGGCTGGCTGGCTAACGAAGTGGGCCAGCGACCATCAGATCATTTTCTTCAACTCCCCGCTGTGCGGCTGACTTTCCCCTAGGGTTGCCATTCTCCAGGTGGGACCTGGAGATCTCCCACTGTTACAATTGACCTCCAGATGACAGAGATCAGTTCCCCAGGAGAAAATGGTTGCTGTGGAGGGTAGACTCTATGGCATTATACCCTGCTGAGTCCTTCCACACACACCCCAAATGCTGCCCTCCACAGGATCCACCCCCCCCCCAAATCTCCAGGTATTTCCCTAATCAGAGTTGGCACCTGTACTTTCTCCTCTGTCAGTAAAAGGCCCTTTCCACACCTCTGTGGGCCTTTGGGAGAAAACTCATTGGGCCCAATCCTGATTAGGTTGCCAACTCCAGGTGGGCAATTCCTGGAGATACGAGGGATGGAGCCTGGAGAGGGGGAGGTTTGAGGAGGGGTGGCACCTCAGACGGGTACGATGCCATAGACTCCACCCTCCAATCCAGCAATTCCCTGATGGGGAACCATTGTTGCCAATCTCCAGGTGGCGGCTGGAGATCACTCAAAATTACAACTGCTCTCTAGGAGGGAGGGGGGAGGAGATGGAAAACTAAAGGTAGGTTGATGGTTGGCTGGGAGAGAGATAGGGTTGTCAACTCCAGGTTGGGAAATTCCTGGAGATTTGAGGTGTCGAACCTGGAGAAGGTGAGTGTTGAGGAGGGGTGGGACCTCAGACAGGTACAATGCCATAGACTCCACCCTCCAAACCAGCCACTCCCTCCTGGGGAACCACTGTTACCAATCTTGTGGGTGGGCTGGAGATCACTCAAAATTACTACTGCTCTTCAGGTAGCAAAGATCAGTTCCTCTGGAGAAAATGGTGGACTCTGTCATTATACCCTGCTGAGATTGCCACAGCAAATTGTCACTGAGTGCCCAAAGCCGGGGCACTCTCCCAGAGCCTCTTTCTAGAGCCCGTTGTATTTATTTCCACAACGGGCCTTATTCCTAGTTATGGAAATATTACAATCATTTTACGTCAGCAAAATATATACTGCTTGGAAGAGTAGCCAGTTTTTGCTTTTCATCTCTAGGACACAGGAGGAGCCAAGCCCTACAGGCTTTGAAGGGTTTTGTTCCTTGACTGCACCAGCCTGCACATCATATAAGAGGACAGAACCAAAGCTTATATGAGACAGCATCTCCTAAGGCAACATGTTCACATCTGCACTGGCTTTTACCCCTCCTGACTTTGGAAGGGAAATTCTTCCACAGCATTTGCATTAATCTACTTAAAGTTCAGTCCCGAAGAAGGAAAATCCAGTCGGCAATTCAAAGATATAATCGGCACATTTAATGACCCAAGTAGAATTAGGGCATCGTCGTTTGGTCAAATCATGAGAAGACGAGGGTGACTGGCAAAGACAATAATGCTCGGAAAAGTTTAAGGCAACGGAAAAAAAGAGGAAGACCCGACCGGAAACAGACTGACTGAGTCAAGGAAGACACAAAGGCCCTCAGTTGGCAAGACCTAAGTGAGGCTGTGAACAGCAGGCTCTTCTAGAGGACATTAATTCATAGGGTAAGATGATGGCATCCGGCCCCATCACTCCTGGGCAAATAGAAGGGGAAGCCGTGGAGGCAGTGACGGAATTCACGTTCCTGGGATCCCAGATCACTGCAGACGGCGACTGCAGCAATGAAATTAAAAGATGCCCGCTCCTTGCGAGGAAAGCGATGGCAAACCTAGACAGCATAATAAGAAGTAGAGACATCACCCTGCCAACAAAAGTCTGTATGGTCAAAGCAATGGTATTCCCAACAGTCATGTATGACTTCAAGAGTTGGACCATAAGGAAGGCCGAGCACCGAAGAATAGATTCTTTTGAGCTATGGTGCTGGAGAAGGCTCTTGAGAGCAGTGTTCCCTCTAAGCTGAGTTAGTGTGAGCTAGCTCACAGTTTTTTAGCCTCCTGCTCACACATTTGTGGTCTTCGCTCAGGAAGGAGGGCTCCAGAGCAAACTAGTTTATGCAGTAGCCAAATCGCTTGCTCACAAGCTTTAATGCCAGTAGCTCACCAAGTAGAATTTTTGCTCACAAGACTCCACAGCTTAGAGGGAACATTGCTTGAGAGTCCCTTGGACTGCAAGGAGATCCAATCAGTCAGTCCTCAAAGAAATCAACCCTGATTGTTCCCTGGAAGGCCAGAGACTGAAGCTGAAGCTCAAATACTTTGGCCACCAAAGGAAAAGGGAGCACTCCCTGGTGAAGACCCCGATGCTGGGAAAGACGGAAGGTCAAAGAAGAAGGGGACAGCAAAGGATGAGATGGTTACACAGTGTCACCAATGCAATCAACATGAAATTGAGCAAACTCCGGAGGACGATGGAAGACAGGAGGGCCTGGCATGATGTGGTCCACGGGGTCGCGAAGAGTTGGACTCGACTGTGCGACTGAACAACAAAAGCCACTTGACCCCCGTAACTCCCAAAGGGATCTGAAAGACTTCCGCCCAAGAACCTGGAGAGCCGCTGCCAATCTGAGTAGACAATACTCATGATGGACCAAATGGTCTGATTCAGTATAAGGCAGCCTCATGTATTCACGCGTCATATCCTGAATCCAGGATACAGGGCGGAGGAGGGGGCCGATAGGGGGGTGGGGGGCTCTCTGTAAGGAGAAGCTTTTCGGGAGAGATGGAATGCACTCTGATTATGCTAAAAGCCTAGGAAGCAGATTCCAAAGCCAAAGAGGGTTAAATGGGATTAGAAGCACTCTTATTCTTGATAACTTTCCGCTGAATAATTGGATTGTTATTCAAATAGGAGAATACCCTTTGCTACAGCAAGCCTGGTGAGCTATTCCCCAGGGTGGATTTCAAAGGAGAAAGGAGGCAAGGTGCTCTCTTGCTTAATTTTTTTCTCTCCTTCCCCTCCTCGAACCGGGTCGGGGCACCTTCTGTGGGTCGCCCCTCCTTTGTTTCACTGTGCTAGGCTGGCCGGCCAGGGCTGAACGGGGAATCTGATGCCAGATCTTTACAGTCCCGGCTTGGGAAGTTGGGACCCTGCACCCTAAATCCAGCCTGACAAACTGCACCGTACGAGGGACAGAGGTAGGTAGCTTACAGTTACTACTCTGCTCATGCCCAGAGGAAACCAGTTAGATCAAGTTACACACTGATCCACTGCAGAGCACAAGCTAAGGGCCACACATATGTAGGGAAATATGACTTTTTAAACTACTTCTTCCCGCAGTGAACATGAGAACGTCAGAAGAGCCTTGCTGGATCAGACCAATATTCCATCCAGTCTAGCATCCTGTCTCACACAGGGGCCAACCAGTTCCTCTGGAGGGCCAACAACAGGAAAGAGAGGACGAGGCCTTCATAAGAACATCAGAAGAGCCCTGCTGGATCAGACCAGTGAGGGTCCATCTAGTCCAGCATCTTGTCTCACACAGTGGCCAATCAGTTCCTCTGGATGGCCAACAGCAAGGCATACAGGCTGAGTCCTTCCCCCGATGTTGCTTCCTGGCTCTGGGATTCAGAGGCTCTGGTTCCCCTCAGTCACTGTGGCTAGTAGCCACTGATGGACTTATCCTCCGTGAATCAACCTAATTCCCTTTTAAAGCTGTTTGTTCCTGTGGCCATCACAACACCCTCTGGCAGTGAATTCCACATTTGAATCGCTCTCTGTGTAAAGCGGTATTTCCTTTTGCCCGTCCTGAACCTACTGCCCGTCAGCTTCATTGGATGCCCTCCAGTTCTAGTGTTTTGGGGAGAGGGAGAAAATTTTCTCTTTGTCAGCTATCTCTGCCCTGTAGTTAAAACTGTACATAGTTGAACTGTGGAACTTGCTGATGTGACAGCCGCCAACCTGAAAGGCTTTAAAAAAGACACGGACAAATCCATGTAGGACAGGACTCTTGATGGGGATTGACTGACTGGCACCATGCCTCTTCACATCAGTTGCTGGGGGGCGCCAGGGGCAGGACGATGCTGTTGGTTAAGTGGTTAAGAGTGGTGGACTCTAATCTGGGAGAACCAGGTTTGATTCCCCACTCCTCCACATGCAGCTGCTGGTGTGACCTTGGGTCAGTCACAAGTTCTCTCAGAGCTGTTCTCTCAGGAGCAGTTCTCTCCTTTTTTCCCTTTCTTTTCACCTTTAAGACCAACAGAGGTTTATTGGTGGAACGTGTGCCTGCACACTTTTTCCAAATACACTGGAAAGGGAGCTAGAGTTCAAACTTATAGACAAGAGGCTGAACAGCAAATTAACACGTAAGATGATGGAGATGTTTTAAGATACGCAAAGACAAAACTAAGTAACAAGCTAAGGTTATACTGTCAACAGTTGTTTGGATTTAATTAAGGGGGGAAAGGACAGCAAAGCAATAAATATGTCAAAATAGGAGATAAATGTGTAAAGGCATCTTTTCTAATTGTTGGGTTTTTTTACTTTTTTAAAATTTTCCAACACATCAACACAGCAAAATATACAAAAGACACAAACATTGATCAGGAGTACATTCCGTTAGTGCTTAAGATTTCCTTCTTGTACATCAGGGCAGGGTTTCCTGTCCTGAAAAACACAAAATACTTGACAGGTGGCAATAGCACTACAGATAAGATTAGAGTTTCAATAGCCATTCCCACACACAAAAGAACCTCCTCAAACCTCCTCAGGAAACAATCCAGAGACAAAAGAACCTCCTCAGGAAAGCTCCTCCATTAGCATGTTAATAGCTTGGAGAACTACACTAGATAATTGACTCAGCCCTACCCCACCTTCCAGGGTAGAAATAAATTACTTGCCTATCAGTTTTCTGAAGGTCAAAGAAGAAGGGGACGGCAAAGGATGAGATGGTTAGACAGTGTCATCGATGCAATGAACATGAAATTGAGCAAACTTCAGCGGACAGCGGAAGACAGGAGGGCCTGGCGTAATCTGGTCCATGGGGTCGCGAAGAGTCGGACTCGACTGTGCGACTGAACAACAACTTCATTACCCAAAGGTGTTTCAGTGGCTTACAAACTCCTTTCCCTTCCTCTCCCCACAACAGACACCCTGTGAGGGAGGTGGGGCTGAGAGAGCTCTGATAGAAACTGCTCTTTTTCAAGGACAGCTCTTATCAGAACTATGGCTTGCCCAAGGTCATCCAGCCAGGTGCGGGTGGAGGAGTGGGGAATCAACCCCGGTTCTCCCAGATTAGAGTCCGCGCATTAACCACTACACCAAACTGGAGATAGATGGCATAGCATCAATGTGTGATTAAGTTATGATATGAGTAACATTGAGTATGCCCCCACTGAAATTCAGAAGCAATCCTGATTTTTTTTAAAAAATTCACATAGAGACCTGCTTTCCGCAGGGAGCAGAAAGCAGGGGTTTAAACTTTAAACGGCTCACAAACTGAAACGAACCGGGCTGGTTTGCGAACCAGCCTCCCCGGTTCGTATGGGACCATGGTTCAGTTTGTGGTTCAGCCGCAAACCCAAAAATGCAAAAATGTGGTTCATGCCCATCCCCAGCCATATGGTCGTCACCTCTAAACTAACCAAACGGAGAATACTGAAGGATGGGATGCAGGTCAGCTCTGGAGCCTGGCTGCGTGACTGCATGGCATTGGGGGAGGGGCTGCGGCTCAGCGGTAGAGCATCTGGTCGGCATGCAGAAAGTCCCCGGTTCAATCCCCAGCATCTCCAGTTGAAAAGGATCAGGCGGGAGGTGATGGGAAAAACCTCCACCTGAGACTTTGGAGCGCCACTGCCAGTCTGAGTAGGCAATACTGACCTTGATGGACCGAGGGCTTGATTCAGTAACCAGCAGCTTCATGTGTGTGACTGCCATCCTGTGGACAGTCGGAAATGTGGGTCTTTGGGAGATGCCAGCGCTTGCCACCAAACTTGGCAGACACTGCTGCCAACCGGAGCCACAGCCAAGAGTCGCCCTTGAGAAGCGGACCTGAGCGAAACCCAGTGTTTGTGTTTTTCGTCGGGCATTTTGCAAAATGCAGAGCCAGTTCTGTAAAGCCAGTTGGGGGTGGGGGAGGAGGAAGGGCCCTTGAGCTCCGAGGCTGCCGGGAGTTGTCCGCGAAAGCAAGCCTCAAAGGAAATCCTGAGCGATCCTGAGGGAACCCAAAAGTTGCACGGACTAATAACGCCGCCTTCACACACGTTGCATAATGGACTTCCAATCCACCTTCCGATGCACTTTGCAAGCAACGCTCCCTCTAAGCTGTAAGCAAAGATTCAACTTTGTGAGCGACCGGCGTTAATGTTGTGAGCGAGCGACTTGGCTGCTGCATCAATTAGTTTGCTCGGGAGCCGTCCTTCCCGAGCTGAGACAAAAAAGTGTGAGCTGGAGGCTGAAAAGCTGTGAGCTAGCTCACACTAACTCAACTTGGAGGGAACACCGTTTGCAAGTGGTTTTTCCTGTGCAAAACGGGGGGGAAACCCACTCACAAACGATCATTAAAGTGCATTGGAAGTGGCCTGGAAGTGCATTATTCAATATGCACCTTAAACAAACAAGCATAAATCCATGTGTGCGTCTATGTTTGTGTGTGTGTGGAGGGGGGGCTTTATACATCTCTGCTCCACGCATCGTTGGGCCCAGCCTGGAGTGAGTTCACAAAGGTCCCCAGGAAGCAAAATGTTCCCTTTGGCCTCTCTGGCGAGCTTGCGTTCCACTGTGCGTGTTAACCATCTTCCTCAGCCTTATCGTCACAAAAGGACAGTTTCTTGAGTCTTCCTCCTCTTCCTCCTCCTCCTCCTCCGATTGTTGGGTACAGAGCCTGGCCCCTCTTAACCTCCCCCTTCAGTAAGAAATCTAAATCCAATTTAAATCCGACTTTGCATGCGCTTGTTTAAGCGTCTGCTGTCAGCTCTTCTTGAGTAAATAGTGCGCGCGAGAGAGAGAGAGAGAGAGAGAGAAAGAGAAAGGAACCATTGCACACATTCCTTCGGTTTGGTGTTGTGGTTAAGTGTGCGGACTCTAATCTGGGAGAACCAGGTTTGATTTCCCCATGCCTCCACGTGCAGCTGCTGGTGTGACCTTGGGTCAGTCACAAGTTCTCTCGGAGCTGTTCTCTCAAGGGCAGTCCTTGAAAGAGCTCTCTCAGCCCCGCCTACCTCACAGGGTGTCTGTTTGTTGTGGGGAGGGGGAGGGAAAGGAGATTGTCAGCCACTCTGAGACTCCTTCGGGTACTGAAGGGTGGGGTATAAATCCAATCTCCTCCTCCTCCTCTTCTATAATGACTGAATGTCTTCAATGTCCTTCTAAGGCCAACAGGGGTTCTAGATAACAAAACTGTATCCTCCTCCTCCTCTTTCTCCTGTAGGGTTTTACAACTGATCCTCAGAGTATAGAGGGGTGGGGTTTGGGGAGGGAGAGGCTTCAGCTGGGTATAATGCCATACAGTCTGCCCCCTTCCCCCAAAGCATCCATTCTCTCCAGGGGAACTGATCTCTGTAGTCCGGAGATCGGTTGGAATGCCAGGAGATCCCCAGGTCCCACCTGGAGGCTGGCAACCCAAGCTCAGATCACTGAGTCACACCCAGCTTGGAAAAGGATACAAAATTCATTTTGGATCCCTTCTATCTTATTGCTGCCTTTCCATCCAGTTTGGTGTAGTGGTTAAGTGTGCCGACTCTAATCTGGGGGAACTGGGTTTGATTCCCCCTCTTCCACTTGCACCTGCTGGATGACCTTGGACAAACCATAGTTCTGATAAGAGCTGTCCTTGAAAAAGAGCAGTTTCTGTCAGAGCTCTCTCAGCCCCACCTACCTCACAGGAGGTGTCTGTTGTGGGGAGGGGAAGGGAAAGGAGTTTGTCAGCCGCTCTGAGACTCCTTTGGGTAGTGAAGGGTGGAGTATAAATCCAATCTCTTCTTCTTCTTCTTCTACCTCACAGGGTGTCTGTTGTGGGGAGGGGAAGGGAAAGGAGTTTGTAAGCCGCTCTGAGACTCCTTTGGGTAGTGAAGGGCGGGGTATAAATCCAATCTCTTCTTCTTCTTCTTCTTCTACCTCACAGGGTGTCTGTGGTGGGGAGGGGAAGGGAAAGGAGTTTGTAAGCCGCTCTGAGACTCCTTTGGGTAGTGAAGGGCGGGGTATAAATCCAATCTCTTCTTCTTCTACCTCACAGGGTGTCTGTTGTGGGGAGGGGAAGGGAAAGGAGTTTGTAAGCCGCTCTGAGACTCCTTTGGGTAGTGAAGGGCGGGGTATAAATCCAATCTCTTCTTCTTCTTCTTCTACCTCACAGGGTGTCTGTTGTGGGGAGGGGAAGGGAAAGGAGTTTGTAAGCCGCTCTGAGACTCCTTTGGATAGTGAAGGGTGGAGTATAAATCCAATCTCTTCTTCTTCTTCTTCTTCTACCTCACAGGGTGTCTGTTGTGGGGAGGGGAAGGGAAAGGAGTTTGTAAGCCGCTCCGAGACTCCTTTGGGTAGTGAAGGGTGGGGTATAGATCCAATCTCCTCCTCCTCCTCTTCTTCTTCCTCTTCCTCTTCCTTCTTCTTCTTCTTCTTCAGTACAAAGCAGGTCTCTACCTTAGAGACTGACATGTAGTAGGGGTATCAAGTCCCTCCGGCCACTGGCAGGGAATGGGGGGGGGTAGGGTAGCCAGATCCAGGTGGGGAAGCTTCCAGAGATTTGGGGGCGGAGCCCGGGGAGGACAGGGACCTCAGTGGGGCACAGTGCCCGAGACCCCACCCTCCAAAGCATCCATTCCCTCCAAAGGAACCACCTCTGTCATCTGCAGAGGAACTGCAACCAACGCTCCCTCTAAGCCATGGAGTCTTGTGAGCAAAAATCCTACTTTGCGAGCGACTGGCATTAAAAGTGGTGAGCGGGCGATTCGGCTGCTGCGTAGATCTGTTTGCTCTGGAGCCCTCCTTCCCGAGCTGAGACAAAATGTGTGAGCCAGAGGCTAAGAAACTGTGAGCTAGCTCACACTCACTCGGCTTAGAGGGAACACCGGCCGTAATCCCAGGCCATCCTCCAGGTCCTGCCTGGAGGCTGGCATCCCTGACATGTCGCCTCTTTCCTTCTGCCACCTCTCACAGCTATTTGGATTATCATTAACTGCCCTCCCCTCCCCCCACCGCCACATGAAGTGGCATTCCCTTTGATCCGCACCAAGTCTATTTCCCTGTCTCCCTCTCTGGCCTCTTCTTTCATCCGAGCGGCATCCACCCCCTCCGCCTGGCACGTTTCAATCGTCTGCGCCACCCTCTGGGCAGAAGCCAAGTGCAAACAAGTTGTCAAGCTTAATTCAGATGTTTTAGCGCCCGTGTCTTATTAAGCGATGAAATATGCAGCTGGTGTGCACGGAACGCTGGCTGGGGGGGCGTTATTTTTAGCTCGCAAGGAGACGGGGACGCAAAGGGGTGGCATTTGCAGGTTGGCGCGGCAGGCAGGGCCCGATCCGTCTGTCGGTGGCTCACAGCTCTGTTGCCTTCAGCGGCTCGCAAATGTTTTGTCACCGGCGGTCTAAGTTTGTAATTACCGGTTCCGTCTATGAATACAGCCAACTCCTAGCAGTCGGCTGTGTTACGGAGGGAGCGCCCAGTTCCTTCAAAGTGCTACTCTTGTGCGGAATGTTAAGTGGGATTCTGGGCCCACAGAAGCCGTATGTGCTGCCGGTGTCTGTGTTCCAGGTTTTGAGAGGCCTCGGATAGAAAGTCCAGGGTAGGGTTGCCAGGTCTGGGCTGGAAAATACCTGGAGACTTTGAGGGTGGATCTGGGAGAGGGCGGGGTTTGGGGAGAGGAGGGGTCTCAGCACGGTACAAGGCCACAGAGTCCGCCCTTCCAAGCAGCCATTTTCTCCAGGGGAGCTGATCTCTGCCAGCTGGAGATCAGCGGTAAAAGCCGGAGATCCTCCAGGTGGGAACTCAAACTCAACCCAGGTGGGAGCTCAAAACTAACTGGGAAAAGAGTCTTTTGGCCTGCTAGACTTGATACCCATTGAGCTGTGAATCTGCTAA
The DNA here is from genome assembly GCA_029375565.1 of Gekko gecko. Classification (NCBI taxonomy): domain Eukaryota; kingdom Metazoa; phylum Chordata; class Lepidosauria; order Squamata; family Gekkonidae; genus Gekko; species Gekko gecko. The sequence goes on along the minus strand of JAPDNY010000237.1, from coordinate 15,852 downwards.
GGGGCCTTGGACTCTGCTTAACACAAAATAGTATTTCGATGTGCGCCTGGTCATTGTACCGACCTTGACTCACTATGCCCTTTGATGAAGGATAGCCTTTGAAACGGTCTTAAGATTACGTATGATACCGTCAGGGTACACTGGACAGTATTTTCTCGATGGACGGTTATTGCCCCTAGGAGGGCTTGTGCTTGTGGACTATTTTGAGCCATATCACTTTAAGAATCATCATTCTGTGGCTTGTACGTAAGAACATAAGAGAGAAGCCAATGTTGGATCAGGCCAATGTCCCATCCAGTCCAACACTGTTGTCACAATGGCCAAAAATAACAGGCACCATCAGGAGGTCCAGCAGTGGGGCCAGGACACCAGAAGCCCTCCCACTGTTGCCCCCTCCCCCCAAGCACCAAGAATACAAAGCGTCACTTGCCCCAGACTGAGGGTCCCTATTTATACCTTGTGGCTAATAGCCATGGATGGACTTCTGCTCCATATGTTTATCTAATTCCCTCCTTAAGCTATCCATGTTTGTGGCCACCACTACCTCCTGTGGCAGTGAATTCCACATGTTAATCGCTCTTTGGGTGAAGAAGGACTTCCTTTTATCCATTCTAACCCGATCGCTCAGCAATTTCATGGAGTGCCCACGAGTTCTCGTATTGTGACTGTATGATGTGCATTACATTCTTTTGAAATGCTGTATGTGTTTACATATTCAGTATATTCCTATTAATATTACTACCCACCAATAGGCCCTTATCACACACCCCGATCGCCTCCCGCCCATCCTGGCACCTCCTACCTGCCCGTGTGTTCCTTCCCCTGCTTGCTTGAGAGACCCCCGACCACCTCTGTTCACGAGGAAGCAGAAAACAGGGTGATTTCTTAAAAATAATAATAATCCCAGGCTCAGTTTGCATAAGAGAGAACCCATATTCAAATAGGGATTTGGGGGATCAAAAGCAAGAATCGGAAATCTTCCTCCCTCAGTGGCAACCTGCCAATGGTGATGGGATAGAATCCCGTGAGACTGGAAAGTGACTTTTGACCATGCTGTGAATCAGGGCCTTTTCTTTTGGGAAAAGAGCTGCCTAGGGCTACCAGGTTCCCCGGGAGGGTGGAGGTTCCCCCGCTAAAAGGGTCCCCAATCCACTGGTCCGGAAAAGTGCCCAGTTTGGGCTGACGGGCCTGGCGTGATGATGTCACCCAGAGGTGATGTCATCGTGCTGGGCATGTTGCCGGCTGACACTCTAGCAATCAGCCTGGAAACTCTATGGCACCATAGAGTTTCCAGGCTGATTGCTAGAGCTTCAGCCAGCAACATGCCCAATGTGATGACGTCTCTTCCAGGTGACATTATCGTGGTGCGTGCACGGATGTCCCGGGCAGGGACCAACTCTCCCTCGCTATTGGCAGTAAGTAATTTGGCAACCCTACAGCTGCCGGAGCTGTCAAGAGGGAAATAAAGTTTTCAATCTGTGTGCTGAAAACTCACAAACTTTTAAACATTTTAAAAATAATTTTGACGAAGAGGTTCCGGAACTCTGTTCCAGCACGTTGCCCCAGGGGGGAAAAAAAGCCCTTCTGTTAATGTATAAGAACCCAAGAAGAGCCCTGCTGGATCAGAGCAGTGGTCCATCTAGTCAGGAGGAACAACAGGGCATATGGGCCGAGGCCTCCCCCTGATAAGGACATCAGAAGAGCCCTGCTAGATCAGACCAGTGAGGGCCCATCCAGTCCAGCATCCCGTTTCACACAGTGGCCCAACCAGTTCCTCAGGAGGGCCAACAACAGGATATTGAGGCTGAGGCCTTCAACAGAACATAAAAGCCCTGCTGAAGAAGAAGTTGGTTTTATCCCTTGCTGTTCACTACCTGGGGAGGTCTCAGAGTGGCTTACAATTGCCTTCCCTTCCTCTCCCCAGACACCCTGTGAGGTAGGTGGGGCTGAGAGACCTCTAAGAAAACTGTGACTGGCTCAAGGTCACCCTGAACATAAGAACATAAGAACAAAAGAGAAGCCAATGTTGAATCAGGCCAATGGCCCATCTAGTCCAACACTCTGTCACACAGCGGCCAAAATATACCAGGTGCCCTCAGGAGGTCCAGCAGTGGGGCCAGGACACTAGAAGCCCTCCCACTGCTGCCCCTCCAGCACCAAGAATAGAGTGCATCACCTGCCCCAGACTGAGAGTTCCCATCTATACCCTGTGGCTAAGAGCCACTGGTGGACTTCTGCTCCATATGTTGATATAATTCCCTCTTGAAACTGTCCATGCTTGTAGCTGCCACCACCTCCTGTGGCAGTGAATTTCATATGTTAATCACTCTTTGGGTGAAGAAGTATTTCCTTTTATCTGTTCTAACCCAACTGCTCAGCAATTTCATAGAGTGCCCACGAGTTCTTGTATTGTGAGAAAGGGAGAAAAGTACTTCTTTCTCAACCTGCTCAATCCCATGCATAATCTTATAAGCCTCGATCATGTCACCTCTCAGCCGTCGTTTCCCTGCTGGCTTCAATGTGGAGGTATGGGGAATCAAACCCAGTTCTCCAGATTAGAGTCCACCACTCTTAACCACTACACCAAACTGGCTCTCTAGGAAATGCCGTACAGTTGCCTCCATGCCTGAGAGGAGACTGACGGAGCCTCACGGCAGGGCCTCCGTTACTTACTCTCAGCGTTCCACAATTAAGGATACGTCTGCCCATCAGTCTCCAGTTCTTACATGTTCACTTCCTTCACTATGTTCTCCCCGGGAATTAAGCCCAAACAAATGGTAACTTGAATCTGTACAACATCTCCATAATGCTGTATGCTAATTTGCTGCTTATCCTCTAGCTATATGTATGTACTGGTAGCTTCCATGTCATTGTATCTGAAGAAGAGTGCATGCACATGAAAGGTTATACCTTGAATAAAAATGCATTGGTCTTAAAGGTGCCACTCTGGACTTGAACTTTGCTTTAGATCACCCAGTAAGCTTCATAGCAAAGGGGAGCTATGGCATTGACACCAGATTTCCCTGATCTTTTCCAACATTCCACCCACTAGACTGCACTGTCTCTGTCGCTCCTTTCCTGGTGTCTGAGTCTGTCCTTAATCCTCTTCATCAGCCTCCTCCCTCGGTTTTGTCAGCCTCTGTTGTGAAACGCCAAATGACTTGTTTTCCGAGAGGAAAGACACATTTCAGATGGCCCGGAGTGGCGGCGAAGTGGAGAGTTCGTCTCTCTGCTTTTGGCACGGGTGACAAGGAGAATGCCACGGGCAGCTGACGGGACTCTATCAAGGTTGTGATCTGTTTATTTTTAAATCATCCCGCGTCAAAATGGGAAGCTTTGTGGGAAGAAGGCATCTCTGAGGGAACAGGACAACTCCTTCTGAGCCTAAGGACGACTTTGCTTTCACACCAACGGTCCTGCCAATCATAGAGTCACAGAGTTGGTCCAAAGAAGAAATTAGTTTGGGAGCATGTAATAGTAAACAGTAGTAAACGGAAGGATGTCTAACGTAAGTTATGATGTTGATGTATGCATTGTAACTAATGTGAATATGGAAAAAGAATTCAGGAAGCTGAATGGAATTATATTTAACGGGTGTTATAAGATAGTAGGACTCAGGATAGGAAGCAATTCTTGGTTAGTAATCAGGTATCACGGGAGTTAGTGGGTTAGTTTGAGAACACTTTCTATTATTTAATAGTTTTGGGGGTGAACAGTATAATAGATTGATGGAAAATAAGGCCGATAATCTGTATTATTGTTCATGACAGAAATTCATAAACTGTGAATTGAAACAAACAAACAAAAAGAAACATAGAGTTGGAAGGGGTTTCCAGGGTCAACTAGTCGAACCCGCTGCACAAGGCAGGAAATTCACAAATACTTCCCCCTCCACACCCGCAGTGACTGCTGTTCCACACACAGAAGACGGCAAAAAAAACCCAGGATCTCCACCCAAGCTGGCCTGAAAGAAAAATTGCTTCCTGACCCCAAAGTGGTGACTGGCATTTCCCTAGGCGTGCAAGAAAGTCAGCCTTGGCCGGGTGGGCAGGGTATAAATCTGATAGATAGATAAATGAATAGAAAGGGCCACAAGGAGGAGGAAGAGGAAGAAGAAGAAGAAAAGGAGGAGAGGGAAGAAGAAGAAGAAGAGGAGGAGGAGGAAGAAGAGGAGGAGGAGGAGGAAGAGAAGGAGGAGGAAGAAGAAGAGGAAGAGAGAAGAAGAAGGAAGAAGAAGAGGTGGAGGAAGAGGAGGAAGAAGAGGAGGTTGGATTTATACCCCACCCTTCACTCGGAGTCTCAGAACAGCTTACAAACTCTTTTCCCTTCCCCTCCCCACAACAGACACCCTGTGAGGGAGGTGGGGCTGAGAGAGATCTTTCCAGGACTGTCCTTGAGAGAACAGCTCTGACAGAACTATGGCTTGCCCAAGGTCATCCAGCCAGGTGCAAGTGGAGGAGTGGGGAATCAAACCCGGTTCTCCCAGATTAGAGTCCGCACACTTAACCACTATACCATAAAATGAACACCCGCCCTGCCCTCCCTCTTATGTTCTGCCTCAGTTCACACAATCCGCATTGCTGTCAGATGGCCATCGAGCCTCTGTTGGAAAATGTCCAAAGAAAGAAAGAAGGAGCGGGTACTAATGGGTTAGGGTACTTATCCTAGCTGCTAACCCTGCAGAGTTCCAGCATAGGGCAAGGGAATTTCCTACATCCCAACTCCCTGCATTTACTAAGGACCGGTCCTCAGAAACCACAGCCCCTCTTTTGTTTCTGAGAGGAGATTTTTATGAGGTCTTTGAAAAATGTGGTCAATTAGCATGGAATGGATTAAAAACCTAAGACAAAGAATAGTAAAATTCGAATTGGCAGATCTCGATGAAGGGCTACATGATTATTTATGGATTAAGAAATCCACTAAGAAGATCATAACAGAAGAATGAAGTCACGTACTCAGAGATGGACTTTTGAGAATATGGTTTACATGCCGGAATTCCAGTGAAAGGAATTTTTAATTGGTTAAGATGTCAAGATGATTAATTGAGTTAAGTACAATTATACTTTCTGTAAAAAGAGATTTAAGGTTGGAAAAAACCTTTCCTTATGTGTTTCGAGAAGTCAAAACAAAATTTTAATATTTTATTTATGGTTGAGAATGGGAGGAGGAGGAGGAGACTGGATTTATACCCCGCCCTTCACTTGGAATCTCAGAGCGGCTTACAAATTCCTTTCCCTTCCCCACAACAGACACCCTGTGAGGTAGGTGGGGCTGAGAGAGCTCTTTCAAGAACTGCTCTTTCAAGGACAGCTCTTGTCAGAACTATGGCTTGCCCAAGGTCAGCCAGTTTGGTGTAGTGGTTAAGTGCATGGACTCTAATCTGAGAGAACTGGGTTTGATCCCCCACTCCTCTACTTGCACCTACTGGTTGACCTTGGGCAAGCCATAGTTCTGTCAGAGGTGTCCTTGAAAAAGAGCAATTTCTGTCAGAGCTCTCACAACCCCACCTACCTCACAGGGTGTCTTTTGAGGGGAGGGGAAGGGAAAGGAGTTTGCAAGCTGCTCTGAGACTCCTTGGGGTACTGAAGGGTGGGGTATAAATCCAATCCCTTCTTCTTTTCTTTTCTTCCAGCAGGTGCAAGTGGAGGAGTGGGGAATCAAAAATTTCTGTGAGAGAAGTACATAACTGAATATTTACTAAGACTATATTTTTAAATACGAAATTTTGCTTAAGGCTACCAAACTGCTAACAAGTTGGGAGATGTTCCAAAATAAGTTTATGAAGTCACAGGAATCAATCACACATGCCTGTCATTAATTAGAATTTATTTATTTATTGCTTTGACTTTTACCCCACCCTCCCCACCAAGGCCGGCTCAGGGCCAATTAAAAGTACAAAATGTATATTATACAAAGAGGATCCCTACTGGCAAAGGTAAAACAGCATATTTTACAAAACTAGAAGTTTCAATTTAGATTTCATACTTTATAAAAATTAATAAAAGTGCTCTGAGTTGATTAAAATGAAGAATGATAGGTAGATTCAGTATATCTACAAAAGCTTTATGACATAGTCCACTTTGCAACATTAGAATCTGCTTATAGAGAGTTTAATATTTAAAATAGTGCTATAATTTTGTGTTTCCATAATGCAATGTATCCTTTAGATATTTTTAATAGAAATAACCTATAAAATGATTTTATTATACTTTTATATGTACGTATCAATGTAAAGGAACCATTTTTGTAACAGAACTGATAGACTTTATACTAAAAATGAACTCAGCCCTTTTGTGTGTACAAAGTTCATTCAAAAGTGAAACAGGTCTGGGAGATTGGCCAAAGAGGCACTCATCATTTCTAATAAGATGAACACTTGCATTGTAGAGTTGAGACGCGGCCAAATAACATCTTGTTTGTCAAATATGTAATTAATGACTATCCAGACAAAGAGACTTAAATGGATCATGTGCAAATTATGTCAACAATGATGTAAAATGGGGAGGAGCAAGAAGAATATGTAAGTCCCATCCCAACTGCTATTCTAGGGTTCCCAAGTACTGATCACGTGGGGGCGGGGGAAACATGTGCCCTGGCTGGACCAGTCCTCCTTGTAACGCACCAATGTGTCGCCAGGAAGTGACGCCAGGTGACATTCTGGCAATGGGGCTGAAAACTCAATGGTACCATCGAGTTTCCAGCCGCATTGCCAGAGTGTCGCCTAGTATCACTTCCTGGCGATGGCATTGTGCGGTGTGTCTTTCCTTCCCCCAGGGATGGTCCTGCCAGGACGTATCCATCCCCCGCCGGCACAAGGTAAGTATTTGGGAAGCCTATGCTATTCACTGAACATCTGAGCTTGAACTTTTAGCTGTAAGATGTTCCTTTATTCGAATAATTTTCCCCCCTACCCTTTACTGCCTGGAATTGTCCATCTCATTGTGTGGTTTAATTGGCTAGCTGTGCAAGTCAAAGAACCTTAGCCCCCTCAGGGCGTCACCTTCAATATTAAAGATGAAAGTATAAATATGCAGTGGCTGATATACTGACGATTAGTCTCAAGACTAAAGTTTGAGTCCAGCGGCACCTTTAAGACCAACGAAGTTTTATTCAAGGTATAAGCTTTTGTGTGCAACAACACTTCCACCGTGAAACAGAATTTCCTCAAGCCCTACATACAGGAAGATGGGGTGGCAGGGGCAGCCGTCAGGAAGGGCCAGTCAGAGACAAGATGCGAAAGTAAAGCTGAGATTGTATCAAGGTGTGTCCAGTAAGATCAATGAATGGCAGCAAGTTAGCACACAAATGTGAGAGCTAACAAACACGTGAGAACTCAGCTTGAATCCGGTGGCACCTTTAAGACCAACAAAATTTAATTCTGGGTATGTGCAAGAACAGAGAGTTGCTTCATATATAAGTGCACAGTTCTTCAAATACATTACATATGGGAGGGTTTAGTTGCCAGGAAGAGCTAATTAGAGTCAAGAGGCATAAGTAACTGAGCAATAAATGCAGCTAAGATTCGAATAACACATGTAGTAAAGGTAAAGCTTTCCCTTGCTCGAAAGCCAGTCGAATCCGACTCTATGGGGTGGTGCTCATCTCCATTTCCAAACCGAAGAGCCAGCGCTGTCTGAAGATGTCTCCGTGGTCATGTAGCCAGCATGACTAAATACCAAGGCACACAGAATGCTGTTACCTTCCCACCAAAGTGGTACCTATTTATCTACCTGCAATTTCTTGGTTTTGAACTGCTAGGTTGGAAGGAGCTGGGGCCAGAGGCGGGAGCTCACTCTGTCATGAGGCACTCGTGTCTCGAACTGCCAAGCTACTGATCTTCCACTCTGCAACTCAGCATCTTAACCTATGAGCCACTGTAGCCCCTAACACATTTAGTAAGACATGTAAATAGCAACAAATTGACATGGAGATAATAAAGGAGTTAACAACTGATGTGAGAACTAAGCTTGAGTTCGGTAGCAACTTTAGGGCCAGCAAAGTTTGATTTCTGGATATAAGTGAGAACTGAGTGACTTAGTGTGGGTAGTAAGATAAGAAGCTAAAGTCTCTGTTAAGCCCTGGGGGTACCATTGTCCTGAGTCTTGTAATAACTTGTAATTCAACAATCACCCATTCCAGTCTGTTTCTGAAATTCCTTTGCAACAAAACAGCATGGCCCCAGTCTCAATCTCCTTCTAATTTCTTGGTCACAGTCTCCCTGCACCTTAGAGACCAACAATGCTTGGGGGTAATGTGTTCAAGACTTGAGTGCAAGAACTGGTTCCACACCTCTCTCATTGCATCAATAAAGTGAGTTGTGGACCATTCCTGTGCTGGTATCACCCAGCCTCAGTCAGGTAAAGCTGCTCCTGAAAGTAGAGAGCCTGCATTTACATGACCCACACAGACCAGTGAGTGAGAAGCAACAGCCTTCTCACACCGTGCAGGCAAAGCATGAATAGAGCATCTGTATACTTACAAGAGGAGAAGAACCCAGACTTGCCCTGTTTCAGAAAAGTCTCACCAGTATAAATTCAATCTCTTCTTCTTCTAGTCTGGGAGAACCAGGTTTGATTCCCCACTCCTTCACTTGCACCTGCTGGATGACCTTGGGCAAGCCATAGTTCTGTCAGAGCTGTCCTTGAAAAAGAGCAATTTCTGTCAGAGCTCTCTCAGCCCCACCTACCTCCCAGGGTGTCTATTGTGGGGAGGGGAAGGGAAAGGAGTTTGTAAGCCGCTCTGAGACACCTTTGGGTAGTGAAGGGCGGGGTATAAATCCAATCTCTTCTTCTTCTTCTAATCTGGGAGAACCGGGTTTGGTTCCCCACTCCTCCACTTGCACCTCCTGGATGACCTTGGGCAAGCCATAGTTCTGTCAGAGCTGTCCTTGAAAAAGAGCAATTTCTGTCAGAGCTCGCTCAGCCCCACCTACCTCCCAGGGTGTCTGTTGTGGGGAGGGGAAGGGAAAGGAGTTTGTAAGCTGCTCTGAGACTCCTTTGGGTAGTGAAGGGCAGGGTATAAATCCAATCTTCTTCTTCTTCTCCTCCTCCTCCTCCTCCTCTGCCCTGTTGTTGGTCCTCCTGAGGAACTGGTTGGCTGCTGTGTGAAACAGGATGCTGAGCTATATGGACCCCTGGTCTGATCCAGCAGGGCTCTTCTGATGTTCTTAACAGGGGAAGGCCTCAGCCTCTGTGCCCTACAGTTGGCCATTCAGACGAACTGGTTGGCCACCGCATGAGATGGGATGCTGGACTAGAAAGGCCACTGGTCTAATCCAGCAGCACTCTTCTTAAGTTCTTATTGAGTAGACTGTGCGTAGCACACGAGGAACACCAAACTCTTAATTTCTGGAAATGGCTCATATGGAGAGGAGAAATATCCATCTCTTGATTTTTCTGGTCTCTCACCTGCAAGTATAAAACCTGCCCTGACCATTTATTTCCTGGCCGTGTGAAAACCTTGTGTCCATCCCACCATATGCTTCAAGTATCAAAGTCTTCTATAGTTCCAAACAAAGAAGACAACCTGTTCAGTTGAAGCGCTGCTGATGAAAGTAAACACATGCAAATTGGCTCAAAGTGGATAATATCTGGGTTTACCGGATTTGAACATCTGGCTCCTAGAATTTGGGAAGCCTTTTGTTTTCGACCCAGAAGTCCTGGCCTCCTCGACAGGTCATGTTTCCTACTTAGCTCCAGATCCCAAAAGCTCCCTGTTTTCCAGACGGCCTTTGGCACTGTCGGTTGGGCAGCCAATCTTGGGCCGCTCTGAAGTGCTCCACGAGCGTCATTTGCTGCCTTTGTAATTGCGTTACTGTTTGAAAGTAATCCAAGTTGGGGTCTGGGGAAACGAGATGCTTTGTAAATCATTTCCGCGCTGCTTAGATTCAAATTCCACAGCCCTTGCCCATAAAAATGCAAAGCAAAACCACGGAATGCATAAATTCTCAATTTCCACGCACTAAATCCTTCATCTTTGGTGCTAATGGAATTGTCTGAGAGGCCTGAACTTGGCATTGGTTCTGCTGCCAAATTGGGACTGAACACTGCGGAGCCTCTGAGCTGCAAACAAATCTTCAATGTTCAGCTATTTGGAACCAAAGTGATGGGCCACGATTGAATTGGCATCCCTCCGTTTGCAAAGATGAGGGGGAGAGCCCACCTGTGGCCCAGGAGTTTGGTGCAGCCGTCAGTGGCTTTCGGTAAGCCTTCACGGTTTTCACTGAATTGCTTTGGTAATGTCACGGGCTAGGGTGCCGGTCAAAGGGAGTCCAGAACAGGCCAAGGTCGGGAGCCAAGAAGACGGTACAAAGTCCTAAAAGCCAAGCCGGGGTCAGGAGGCAGGAACACAGAGCCAAGTCCAAAATCACTAGCCAGAAATGTAGACCAAAGCCAAGCCGGGGTCAGGAGCCAGAAACCCAGAGCCAAGTCCAAAGTCACTAACCAGAAGGTAAAGGTAAAGGTTCCCTTGCTCGAAAGCCAGTCGAATCCGACTCTAGGGTTGCGGTGCTCATCTCCGTTTCAAAGCCGAAGAGCCAGCACTGTCCGAAGATGTCTCCGTGGTCATGTGGCCGGCATGACTAAACACCAAGGCGCACGGAACGCTGTTACCTTCCCACCGAAGCGGTACCTATTTATCTACTTGCAATTTCTTGCTTTCGAACTGCTAGGTTGGCAGGAGCTGGAACTAGAGACGGGAGCTCACTCCGTCATGCGGCACTCGGGTCTCGAACTGCTGAACTACTGACCGTCCACAGCCTGCAGTTCAGCGTCGTAACCACTTGAGCCACTGCAGCTCCATACTAACCAGAAACGTAGTCCAAAAAGCCAAGCTGGGGTTCGGATGCTAGCAGCACAAGTCCAAAGCCAGGGGGTCCAAAGGTCTAGGTACAAGAGCCAAGCCGGAGTGGATGCTAGCAGCACAAGGCTGATTTGTTGCTTCCACGAAAGGTACTGCCCAGAGAGTGGAGTTAAATGCTGCTGCCAATTAGCCAGCTGCACAATCAGCCAGGCTCCTGTGAGAACTCTGGGCTGGCCGAGCGTCTCCCCTGTAGCCTGGCCTCTCCGCACCTGGTTGCTAAGTTCTGCCGCAGTCACTCTCTTAAACGAGTTACACGTGAGGGTGAGCCAGGAGGACTTTCAGCTTGCAGTTCTTCCTCCTTATCTGGGCCAGGTGTGAAGACCGCTGTTACGGGCACTTGCCGGCTCTCCTCCCCCGCTGCTTCAGAGGGGCCAGCTGCGGTTTCTGCAGGCTCTGTCAGCTCATCCTCATCCACGCCCATGACAGGCGAAGGCCTAAAGTAGGGTTGCCAGACCCCCCAGTGGAGGCAGGGGTCCCCCGCTGCTGGGCCCCGCCCCCCACCGCCAATCAGCTGAGAGCAAAAGGTCTCCAAGCCGCGGGAGCCAACGATTGTTCCGACTATTCATCAGCCCATTTCTGGCTGCTCCGCGGGTCGCTTCACTGTGTTCCTTCCTAACCTGCAGTACAGAGCGATGGACTTGGTGTCTTGTACAGCTGAATCGAATTCCACTAACCCCCCCTCCCCAAGTCCTTCTTGCATAATTGTTGTGCTCAGCAGGCAACTGAAAGGCAATTAGCTCACTCACAAATCACACACATCAGTCATCAATAAATGTGGTGCGTTAACAAAATCCTATCCTTCAGTGTTCGTCGAAGTTGTCCCAATGGTGGCTGAACAGGTGGCACCTTTGCGAATGCGCGATGTGGCCCAAATCCCGTGCAGACCTGTTGGGCAGGCGTTCGCAGCTCTTTAGCACAAACTGCACGGGACCCGCTCGAATCCGATCGACACCTTTGAATGCAGTCAGTTTGGCTGCTGAACACCTCCGTGGCAAAATTCACAGCATTCCCCAATCCAAGATCTCTGAGGCGAGAACACTTCTTTTCTTCAGCAAGTGATTCAAATGTGGGATTCGCTACCAGAGGATGTAGGGATGGCTTTAAAAAGGGGATTAGATTGATTCATGTAGGAGAGGTCTAGCCTTGGCTACTAGCCATAGTGACTAAGGAAACTCCATGTCCAGAGACACTAAACCTCTGGATCCCAGGCCAAGGAGGCAACGTGAGGGGAAGGCCTCGGCCTCTCTGCCCTGTGGCTGGACCTCCAGAGGAACTGGTTGGCCACTACATGAGACAGGATACTGGACTAGATGGACCACTAGTCTGATCCAGCAGGGCTCTTCTTATTTTCTTATGAAGTCCATGGCCTCTATACCCTGTTGTTGGCCCTCCAGAGGAACTGGCTGGCTACTGCATGAGACATGATGCTGGACTAGATGGACCCTCACTGGTCTGATCCAGCAGGGCTCTTCTGATGTTCTTATCAGGGGAAGGCCTCAGCCTCTCTGCCCTGTTGTTAGCCATCCAGAGGAACTGGTTGGCCACTACGTGAGACAGGATGCTGGACTAGATGGACCACTGTTCTGATGCAGCAGGGCTCTTCTTATGTTCTTATGAAGTCCTCAGCCTCTATACCCTGTTGTTGGCCCTTCAGAGGAACTGGCTGGCCACTGCATGAGACATGTAAAGGTAAAGGTTCCCTTGCTCGAAAGCCAGTCGAATCCGACTCTAGGGTTGCGGTGCTCATCTCCGTTTCAAAGCCTGAAGAGCCAGTGCTGTCCAAAGACGTTTCCGTGGTCATGTGGCCGGCATGACTAAACACCAAGGTGCACGGAACGCTGTTACCTTCCCACCGAAGTGGTACCTATTTATCTACTTGCAATTTCTTGCTTTCGAACTGCTAGGTTGGCAGGAGCTGGAACTAGAGACAGGAGCTCACCCCATCATGCGGCACCCGGTTCTCGAACTGCTGAACTACTGACCTTCCACAGCCTGCAGTTCAGTGTCTTAACCACTTGAGACACCGCAGCATGAGACATGATGCTGGACTAAATGGGCCCTCACTGGTCTGATCCAGCAGGGCTCTTCTTGTGTTCTTATCAGGGGAAGGCCTCAGCCTCTATGCCCTATGACTTGACCTCCAGAGGAACTGGTTGGCCACTGTGTGAAACAGGATACTGGACTAGATGGACCCTCACTGGTCTGATCCAGCAGGGCTCTTCTGATGTTCTTATCATCGGAAGGCTTCAGCCTCTCTGCCCTGTTAGCCATCCAGAGGAACTATTTAGCCACTATGTGAGGCAGGATGCTTGACTAGATGGACCACTAGTCTAATCCAGCAGGGCTCTTCTGATGTTCTTATGAAGTCCTCGGCCCCCATGCCCTGTTGTTGGCCCTCCAGAGGAACTGGTTGGCCACTGCATGAGACACGATGTTGGACTAGATGGACCCTCACTGGACTCTTCTTATGTTTTGAAGCTGGAACTTGGTGTTCAAATGCCACAGACTGATGTGATGGAGCTTATCACATCAGGGAACACCTATTTCCCCCTTTGTTCTTTTCCGCATGCCATTGATAAAGGTCTCTCCTGTAAGAAGGCCATGACAGACAACCTAGCTTCTTGGGTAGCTGTGCCCCACAACTAGCATTAATCCCTCTATTGTCCTGTTTGTTTGAATGTCCCAAGAAGTTTCCAAAATGTCATGGGCATCCAACTTAGATTCAATCCTTTCAGAAGAGCGCTTTGTTGCAGAGAGCAAGAAATGTGGCCAAATTGATGGGTCAGTCCAAGAGCCTTCTCCCTGGATACCTAACAAAGGGAAGACATTACCGAATGAAATGTCAAGTTGGGTGAGAACTACTCAACTCCTGAAACGATCCCAGACACCAAGGAGATTGAAAGAGGCAGCATAATTTCTGGTTTGGGGAGACGTTTGAAACACCGCATGAGTCATTTGTTGACGGAACTCGGCACAAAAGAAGTCGACGCATCTGAAGCCATCCAGACCCATAAACAAGAAGAAATGGGGCATGAAACAGGACGAGGCAGAACTCCTTGCTGTTTAGATCAGAGAAGGTGGGGTGCATTTGCTAGAACTATAGATCATGACAAAAGAAAAATTAGTAGATGAAAAACAGTGGAATGTGAAGGCCGATACAGTCATGGATCATTAAAACCGTCCACCAGATGTTCAGAAAAGGACGACTGAGGCCGATGTTCCAATGCAGGTGCCTATAAAGCCATACTTTCCAATTAGCTTTGGGCTAATTGTCCAGTTTAAATAGGGTAATAGGTCTCGATCAGGGGTGTTGAATTCATTTGTTATGGAGGCCCAGACTTGGCACAAATTGGACTTTGTTTATTATTAATTAATTAATTAATTTATCTTTTACCCTGCCCTCCCACCGAGGCGGCTCAGGACGGCTTATATAGAACCAGTCAAACCAGTATACATTCCAGTATAAAACATAATTTCATTTCAACATAAATACAATTTAAAACCATTTGTATCTCATTGGTGGGGCAGTATGACAAAGAGCACCTAAAACATCTTCCACAATGCAACCACTTTTAAATTGATTCAGCTGGCAGATCGGCACGGGCCCAGACGGTATAATGCTGCCCCTACTGGAATGCCTGTCGGAAAAGCTCCGTTTTCACAGCCCTGTGGGACTGCTGAAGGTCCTGCAGGGCCCTGATCTCACCAGGGAGCTCTTCCCAGTGCGTCGCTGCCACCAGGGAGAATGCCCTGGTCCTGGTGGCAGTCAACCGGGCATCCTTAGGACCAGGGAGGGCCAGACGGTTTTGTGTTCCTGATCGATGTGCTCTCTGGGGAACATGCGGGGAAAGGTGGTCCCTCAGGTTGTTGGGCTGGGCCATGTGTGTCATAAAATGTAATGCCAGGTAGCGGAGATATAAATTTTATAAAGGACACAAACACAGAGGGTTTTTTTAAACTTAAAATAAAAACATGCTTCAGGAGCTGCGGTGGCTCAAGTGGTTAAGACGCTGAACTGCAGGCTGTGGAAGGTCAGTAGTTCAGCAGTTCGAGACCCGAGAATGCCGCATGACGGAGTGAGCTCCCGTCTCTGGTTCCAGCTTCTGCCAGCCTAGCAGTTCGGAAGCAAGAAATTGCAAGTAGATAAATAGGTACCACTTTGGAGGGACGGTAACAGAATTCCGTGTACCTTGGTGCTTAATCATGCCAGCCACATGACCACGGAAACGTCTTCGGACAGCGCTGGCTCTTCGGCTTTGAAATGGAGATGAGCACCGCAACCCTAGAGTCGGATTCGACCGGCTTTCGAGCAAGGGGACCTTTACCTTTAAAAACCTGCTTCAAACATTAGCACTCTTGCAATATTTTGTTTATTTAATAGTGTCTGACAGCTGACACCTCTTGCTCTGAATTATTGCATCAAAACTTCCTAATGTAAGAGTGGTTGAGCACTGGAATAGACAGCCTCAGGAGGTGGTGGATGCTCCTTCCCTGGATGTTTTCAAGCGGAGGCTGGATGGCCATCTTTTGGGTATGTTGTAGGTATGTAGGGCTATCTCTTGGCTATGCTCCTGCAGAGTGCAGGGGGTTGGACTAGGTGACCTGCAAGGTCCCTTCCAACTCTAACGTTCTATGATTCTATGAGGGCACATGATTGCAGTCTTCAAATATGTGAAAGGCTGCCGCGTAGAAGATGGAGCAGATCTATTCTCTCCCTTGCTCCAGATTGCAAGACTAGATCTGATGGGGTGGAAATGACAAGGGAGTCAGTCACGCCAGATATCAGGAGAAACTTCCTGACTGTCAGAGTGGTTGATCAGTGGAACAGCCTGCCTCGGGAGGTGGTGGATGCTTCGCTGGATGTTTCCAAGCGGAGGCTGGACAACCATCTTCTGGGGATGTTGTAGGGCTCTCTTTCGGGCTGTGCTCCTGCAGAGTGCAGGGGGTTGGACTAGATGACCTTCAAGGTCCCTTCCAACTCTAACATTCTAT